>JAQQPU010004963.1:7450-42118 GCA_029168905.1 Artemia sp. Kazakhstan ARC1039
CGGTGCGTGAAGCAAAAGACAAATAAGGAGAAATTTTATCGGAAGGAGGGAGGATTTAAAACAATGCAAGATGGTGATATGCTGCGTGAAGCTTATAAAAAATCATGGAGGCAATTAAAAAAGTCTTGACATTTAAGGGAAGTGATCCAAAAGTCTAAATCAGTCTAGTGAAAATTTAGTGTGCTAAATCCAATTCTCAAAAGTTGTTTAATTTAAAAAGTTACTTTTTGCCCCTCTTTACGATTCACTCCTTATCTCTCCTCGGTAATTAAATCAAACTTCAGCGTCAATGAAAAGTACTTGAAGGGGCCAAAACCACTAACTTATTTGGGACAGGTTTTAGGTGTAAGACGGAAGACTACTATAATTGCTGTTTAAATATAATTAACAAGCAATATAATGAGTTGGAACGAACCTAATTGCCCTGAATATCACTAAAAATCCTTTAAGGTCCCATTCCTACTTTCAAATTATTGCTTCCAGTTTTCTGACAGCAATACGTATTTTCGAAAACATGTTTCCTCGAAAATTAATATTTTTAAATAGTAGCACTTAAAACAATAGCACAAGTTTTCATTAATGCAAAAGAAAAACTTCAGTTTTCACATAAGCGAGCTGAGGTGATTGGGAACCTTTGGAAATCCTACTTTATATCCATACTGCTATTCAAACAATAAGACTCTTACTGTCATTTGGGTCTTTATTGCTATTAAAAATATATATCTTGTTTTGTATCGTGAAACTTCAGTTTTCCCTTAACTTTGAAAATACCAAAATTAACTTAAACTTAATCCAACGCCGAAGCCTATGCTCATAACTTCGTGCTCATACGGGGCTCCCACGGCCTCAATAAAGTTAGTAAAGTTTTTCATGAAAGTAATTAAAAAACTTTTTCCACACAATAAGTTTTTCAGAGAAAAGTAAAGAACTCCGTTAAAAAAAAATGAGCAAAAATAAAATCAAATAATCTACCAAGCGTGAAACTACCACAAATCAGCATTGATAAATAAATGAAACCCAAAACGAACAGAAATTACAATAAATAACCAAGTCTAACTCAAAACTTTTACTTTTATAACTTTGATAAATCAAATAATATTAACATTTTGATTATTAAATATCAGTATATGTATATTAAACTGACAATGCACATTAATTTGTAATTTTTCAGTAAAGTACAAATTTTGTTCCGGCCTTGGGAAGGCAAAGGGGTTTTGCGCCTAACTTATGTTAATTTCTGCTCGTTTTGAGTTTGACTCAGTTGTTTATTGTAATTTCTGTTCGTTTTGGGTTTCATTTATTTATCGATGATGAGTTGTGGTAGTTTCACGCTTGGTAGATTGTTTGATTTTATTTTTGCTCATTTCTTGTTTAATGGAGTTCTTAACTTTTCTTTGAAAAACTTATTTTGTGGAAATTTTTTTCAAATTAATTTCTGTTCGTTTTAAATTGACATAGTCTTTTCAGGGAAAAAGAAAATAAAACTTTAAATCTTTTCGTTTTATAAGACTTTATAGTCTGGCCTGCTATTTGTATGCTGGAGAAAAATTTTCAGCAATTTTTAACCACATACACCCTTTTAAAAATCTGGACACACATAGCATTGTTTAATTTAGTATTAATTCGTAATTTAGTGTTTAATTTAGTATTGTTTAATACCTCCTCTAGTTGACCTAAAATGGAAAACTTGATACCATTCGCAAAAAAATCTGTTTACTTTCTTTGATAGCTTGGATACACTTACGCTATTTTGATTTGGTTAAATTTTAAGAGCAGAAGCAGCCCAGAAAATTTGAACATAATACCCTCAGTTGTTCTTGGGATACTGCTGAGATGCCTTATTGGGAATTAGCATTATCACAGTGCATTTTGATTTAATCTTAAGGCAACATTTAGTTTTTAAACATAATGGGCAAATGGGAGGGTGGGTGTGGGAGGGTGGAAGTGGAAGGGGGATTAGTTGTCCTCCAATCACTTTAAACTATTAAAAAGGGCATCAGCCCTTTCTATTTTCAATTGAATGAGCCCTTTTCAAAGTTCCCATGACAACTCCTTCGATACGAAGTGCACTGGTCTAAACAACAACAAAAAGTAATACATAATACCCACATCGATCTTTACTATAAAAATGTGAATCCTTCCAATCACTTCCGACTATTAAAATGGGCACTAGGCCTTTTGATTTCTAATCGAGTGAGCCCTTTTGGAAACGAAAACGCTTTCTATAAACACCTTATATGCCCCATAAGCATAAATTACAACCCTTACCCTAATGTTTGTTAGGGTGGTTATCATTCTCTTAGACTGAATTTCCAGAGCTTTCAACTACGCTAAACAAAATGGCTATCTCATAATTTTGATTGGATGTGTTTGGGGAAATGGTGGGCTTGAGAAGGGCGGTAGTCACTTTCCAATCACTTTCAACTATTGTAAATGGCCCTAGCCCTTTCAATTTCCAATCAAATGTACCCTTTTGAAGTTTCTACGACAAAACTTTCAATAAAAATATGCCCCCAAGGCATAACTTACAACCCTTGCCCTAAATGCTGGGGGGGGAGTTGTCATTCTCAAAGACCTAATTTTCAGAACTTTTTACTACGTTGAATAAAATGGATATATGAAAATTTTGATTGGATGTGTTTGAAGGAATGGTGGGCGTGAGAGGGGGGTTAGTTACCCTCCAATCACTTTCGACTATTACAAAGGGCACTGGCCCTTTCAATTTCCACTTGCATGAGCCCCTTTTGAAGTTTTACGACAACCCTATCTATAAAAACCTTATATGCCCCCAGGGCAGAATTTACAACCTTTCCCCTTAGGGCTCTGGGGGGTTCGTCATCCTTAAATACATAATTTCCAGAACTTTCAACTACGTTGAACAAAATGGCTATCTCTAAACTTTGATTGAATGTCTTGGGGAAATGGTGGGCGTAAGAGAGGGGTTAATTACTCTCCACTCACTTTCAAATATTAAAAAGGGCAATTTCAATTTCCAATCAAATGAGCCCTTTTTAAAATTTCTATACCAACTTTCTATATAAACTTTATATAGAAAAGGGCACTAGATTTTTGAATGTCCAATCTAATGAGCCCTTTTTCAAGTTTCTACGACAAAGATTTCAATATAAACCTTATATGCCCCCAGGGCATAACTTATAGCCCTTGCCCTGAAGACTGTGGGGGAGTGTCCTGCTCAAAGGTATAATTTCCTGGACTTTGAACTGCGTGGAACAAAATGGCTATCTCAAAATCTTTATAGGATGTATTTGGAGAAATGGTGGGCGCGGAAAGGGTGTTAGCTACTTTCCAATCACTTTTGACTATCAAAAAGGGCACTAGCCATTTCAATTTCCAATCGAATGAGCCCTTTTTGAAGTTTCGACGACAACGCGTTATATAAATACCTTATATGCCCCCTGGGTATAATTTAAAACCCTTGCCCTTAGGGATGTGGGGCGGGGGGGGGGGGGGTTGTCATCCTCAAAGAACTAATTTCCAGAACTTAAAACTACGTTGAATAAAATGGCTATCTCAAAGTTTTGATTAGATGTGGTTGGGGAATAGGTGGGCGTGAGAGGCGGGTTAGTTGCCCTCTAATCACTTTGGACTATTAAGAAGGGCACTAGCCCTTTGAATTTCCAATCGATTGAGCCTTTTTTGAAGTTTCCACGACAACGCCTTCTATAAAAAACCTTATATGCCCCCAGGGCATAATTTACAACCTTTGTCCCTAGGGCTCTGGAGGGTTTGTCATCCTTAAATACATAATTTCCAGAACTTTCATCTACGTTGAACAAAATGGCTATCTCTAAACTTTGATTGAATGTTTTGGGGAAATGGTGCTCGTAAGAGGGGGGTTAATTACTCTCCACTCACTTTCAAATATTAAAAAGGGCAATTTCAATTTCCAATAAAATGAGCCCTTTTTAAAATTTCTATAACAACTTTCTGTATAAACTTTATATAGAAACTTTATATAGAAAAGGGCACTAGATTTTTGAAGTTCCAATCTAATGAGCCCTTTTTCAAGTTTCTACGACAAAGATTTCAATATAAACCTTATATGCCCCCAGGGCATAACTTATAACCCTTGCCCTGAAGCCCTCGATTGAGCCTTTTTTGAAGGTTCTACGACAACGCCTTCTATAAAAAACCTTATATGCCCCCAGGGCATAACTTACAACCCTTGCCCTAAGGGCTGCGGGGGAATGACCTCAAAAACATAATTTCTATCTGGAAATCAACTACGCTGAACAAAATGGCTATCTCAAAATTTTGATTGGATGTGTTTCGGGAAATGGTGGGCGTGGAAGGGGTGTTTGTCGCCTTCCAATCACTTTTGACTATTAAAAAGGGCACAAGCCACTCCAACTTCCAATTGAATGAGCCCTTTTCGAAGTTTCTACGACAACTTCTTCGATACAAAGTGCCCTGCTGTAAAGGAAAAAATTAATAAATAATACATTTTGCTAACATCGTTCTTATATGACCCCAGGGCATAACTTAAAACCCTGGCCCTGAGGGTTGTGGGGGAATGTCCTCCTCTTTACTTAGTCCCCGTTTCTTGTCTTGTTCTCGAGTGTCCCCGTTCTTTACTTAGGCAGCGAAATCACGCTGCCTATGATTTATACAACAACTTTCTATATAAACCTTATATGCCCCCAGGGCATAACTTACAACCCTTGCACTGAGGGTTCAGAGGGGGTTATTATCCTAAAAGACCTAATTTTCAGAACGTTCAACTACGTTGAACAAAATAGATATCTCAAAATTTTGATTGGATGTGTTTTGGAAAATGGTGGGCGTGAGAGGGGCGTTAGTCGCTCTCCATTCACTTTCAACTATTAAAAAAGGCCCTATCCCTTTAATTTTCCAATTGAATGAGCCTTTTTGAAGTTTTGACGACAACGCTTTCAATAAAAACTTTATATGCCCCCAGGACATAGCTTACAACCCTTGCACTGAGGGCTCTGAGGGCGTTATCATCCTAAAAGACCTAATTTCCAGAACTTTCAACTACGTTTTAAGAAAATGGATATCTCAAAATCTTGATTGGATGTGTTTGGGAAAACAAGTGGCGTGAGAGGGGCGTTAGTCGGTATCCAATCACTTTCAACTATTAAAAAAGGCACTAGCCCTTTCAATTTCCAATTGAATGAGCCCTTTTGAAGTTTCTACGACAACGCTTTCAATAAAACTTTATATGCCCCCAGGGCATAACTTACAACCCTTGCCCTGAGACCTGTGGGGGGAAGGGTTGTCATCCTTAAAGACTTAATTTCCAAAACATTCAACTACGTTGAATAAAATGACTATCTAAAAATTTTGATTTGATGTGTTTGGGGAAAAGGTGGGCGTGAGAAGGGGGTTAGCTGCCCTCAAAACACTTTCGACTATTAAAAAGGGTACTAGTCCTTTGAATTTCAAATCGAATGAGTCCTTTTTCAAGTTTTTACGACAAAGATTTCAATAAAATCCTTATTTGCCCCCAGGGCCTAACTTATAACCCTTGCCCTGAAGACTGTGGGGGGAGTGTCCTGCTCAAAGGCATACGTTCCCGAACTTTGAACGTCGTGGGACAAATTGGCTATCTCAAAATTTTTATTGGATGTTTTTGGAGAAATGGTGGGCGTGGAAGGGGTGTTAGTTGCCTTCCAATCACTTTCGACTATTAAAAAGGGCACTAGCCATTTCGATTTCCAATCGAATGAGTCCTTTTTGAAGTTTCTACGACAACACGTTCAATAAAAACCTAATACTCTCCCAGGACATAACTTACAACCCTTGCCCCGAGGGTTGTGGGGGAGTGTCTTCCTCAAAAACATATTTTCTATCTGGAAATCAACTACGCTGAACAAAATGGCTATCTAAAAATTTTGATTCGATGTATTTGGGGGAATGATGGGTGTGGGAGGGGGGAGTTAGTTTTCTTCCAATCACCTTCGACTATTAAAAGGGCACTAGCCCTTTGAATTTCCAATCAAATAAGCCTTTTTTGAAGTTTCTACGACAGTGTCTACTATAAAAACGTTATATGCCCCCAGGGCATAACTTAAAACCCTTGCCCCGAGGGTTGTGAGGGAGTGTCCTCCTAAAAAACATATTTTCTATCTGGAAATCATCTACGCAACAAAATCGCTATCTTAAAATTTTTGAATGGATGTGTTTGGGGGAATGATGCACGTGGGGGGCTAGTTGCCCTCCAATCACTTTCGACTATTAAAAAGGGCACTAGCCCATTGAATTTCTCGGAGGGGATAGTTGCCCTCCAGTCAATTTCGACTATGAAAAAGGGCACAAGCCACTCCAATTTCCAATTGAATGGGCCCTTTTCGAAGTTTCTACGACAACTTCTTCGATACGAAGCGCCCTGCTCTAAAAGAAAAAAAAATAATAAATGATACATTGTACCAGAATCGTTCTTATATACCCTCAGGGCATAACTTAAAACCCTTGCCCCGAGGGTTGTGGGGGAGTCTCCTCCTCAAAAACATATTATTATCTGGAAATCAACTACGCTGAACAAAATGGCTATCTCAAAATTTTGATTGGATGCGTTTGGGGGAATTTTGGGCGTGGGGGAGGGGGGCTAGTTGCCATCCAATCACTTTCGACTATTAAAAAGGGAACTAGCCACTCCAATTTCCAATCGAATGAGCCCTTTTCGAAGTTTTTACGACAACTCCTTTGAAACGAAGTGCCCGGGTATGGAGAAAAAAAAATATTGTGCCCACATCGTTCTTTACTTAGGCAGCGCGATCGCGCACAAAGATTTCACCTTTTTGACTTTTCAGCAATTTTTCATAGAAAGAAACTGAAATACTCAGACATGGATCTGTGAAAACCCTGTTTTTAAGCATTTTTTTCCTTTTAATAATAAATGAAAATGTTTTTTTTTATGTAACCCTTATTCTTTACCAAGCAAAATATTGAAACAGGTATACACTATTATATATGTAGCCAAACTTGCGTACGGTTTATTCTAAATTGGCCACAAGTTTTCTACTATTGGCTCAACTTTCTGGACTTTCCTGAAGAAGTTAAATAAAGTTCAACTCTTTTCCGACAGCAATAAAGTCAACAAAGTTAAGCGAAGAAAAAGGTTTATCAGCTTTGTCGACAGCTTTATGAACTTTATCGACGCCATGGGAGCCCCGCATAAGTCGGAACATAAGTGTTGATCAGCGCTGCCAACGTTTTAAAATAAATTGTGCAAGTTTTCCGATTAAAATTATACCGCAAAAAGTTAATTTGTACCATTTGACCAGCATGTTACAAATTTGCAGTAACCGGAAGAGAATTTTCGATAAACTAAAACTCTAAAAGATATTTGAGTCAATAAAAGAGCAAGTAAAACCAATATATACCCTAAAATTGTATTGTACCGACAAATTTTCAAATGACCTGCATTGTACCAAGACTTCTAAATTGTACCAAAGTGGTACACATGTACCGTGTTGGCAACCCTATTGTTGACCAGATACCCGTTTCTGGCTTATTAGGCAGGTCCCAAAAGACATTTCTTATATCCAAAATACATAGCCCGGATGCCCTTTTTGTTAGTTTCTGTAAATACGTTCCGCAAAGGTAAAATAGAAAGAACATGCGGAGGAGCGAATGAATGCTCTTATTAATAAGCGTTGGTGACGCGGTACAATTGTACCGTTTTTGGTACAATTTAGAGGTTTTTTTACAATGCGGTACATCTGAAAATTTTTTGGTAGAATACAAAATTGTCGGTACATTTTGATTTTGCTTGCTCATTTCTGACTCGTATATCTGTTAATGTTAAGTTTGTCGAGAATGTTCTTTATACTATAGCAAATTTTCAATATGCTGTTCAGATGGTACAAACTAAAGTCGCTCGATACCTTAAAGATTTAAACTATCTCGTCCATTACAAGCTTTTTTAGTTTATCTGGCCAAACTGTTCAGAATTGGTTGGGCGGTCTTGCCTTAACTTGTATAGCTTTGATAAGAGTTCCGAATGAACGACAGCAAACTAAAAGCCAAGATCTACTTTCCCGGAAATCTTAGAAAACCGTTAACTTCTCCATTTTTGTGCCAGAGATTGAGATATTCAGATTCAATGAAACCTATATCATTAGAAGCGTAAATTTTGTAATTTTGATTGAACGGGGCAGAATTTCCTTTTTAAAGTTCAGGAAAGGGCAGTCCCTAAAATTATTCTAGTATACCTGCTTGGAAAACCTTAAAAACCAGCTCAAAAGAACTCTCATTGAATAATTTGGCAGATTTGGAAGTTTCCTGTTGTGCCAACTGCCTTGATTGAAAAACTTGTTGATACAGGATGCATATTACTTATGCTGTACATACATTGATTAGACAGCGTTTTGCTTAACAATTAGTACGAAATTATAGGGTTCTTTGTTTCAAATTCGCCTCTCGTTGGCTTTTCGAACTGTTGACACATCTAAGGTCCCCTATCAATTTATACCAACAATGCTTTGGAAGCTCCCTATGGTGGTGAGAAAATTTGCTAATTGGGCCGTTTGTTTTTTAAACTTTCTGCTTACGGTGAGACTTGGAAAACGACATTTTTGGTGTCGAGCGTCCTTAATCTCTTGTGGTACAATTTTAGTCGGAAAAACGTACAGTTTTTTCAAAACGTTGGCAACACTGGCTGCTACATGCCTGTTTCGCAAAGAGAGAAAGCTAGTCTACGCGTATAAAACGTCAAATTAAAAACACAAAATAGAACTGAAACTGGTTACTAGTTTCCTTCTTTTTCCATGGTTTACTGCTGCTCCTATCCTTAATGAGAAGCTTCAAAAAAGCTGTTTATTCTAAATTTGCATCTATGCTATGTATATACATATACTATCCTCCCTGAATGATACGAAATTAGAAGTCCCTAAGAAAATTCCAGCTTGTTTAAATATAAAATGTTTATTCAGGAAGGTGTTAGAAACTTAAGCGACGAAACTTAAGACAAACACAAAATTTGTTTTTTCTTCTTTCTTTATACTCAACGTATTTGAAAACTTACTTTGTTTGAAAGTACTTGGAAAGAAATTTACAGGTTGTACTTTTAAGTCAGTAGCTAATAATCAAAAATTTTACCAATTTTGAAACACTTACCTGATCAAATTTTTAGAATTAGTCATTTTTCAATGCTGAAGATTTAGGTGTGGGATAACTTCTATTTCTAAGAGGGTAATTTGTTGAATGATCTTTGTGAGTTCTACAAAGTCTAGCTCTGTAATATTTTCTTTCGACATGATTTTAGGTATAATGATACCCCTGTTGTTTTAAATGACCATTACTTGTTGGAACTACTTGAAGCAGGCGTTGAAGAACCTATTGCACGACACATTGCCCATTTATTTGTAAGAGATCCTCTCGTTTTGTTCAGCGAAAAGGTTGACCAGGAAGATGAAAAGGAGATAGACCATTTTGATGTAAGGAAAATGACCATATTATTTGTAGTTAGATATCCAAAATTCTAGCTAAGGCACAAACAGGGGACTCAGGCTTATGTGTAGTTAAAAAAAAAGTGCCAGCTCAAAAAATTATTGCTCTCATCCCAAAAAATACCTAAAAGTGAGTATTAAACTAATTTTGACAAGAATTTAAGTTTACCCCTCCCCCCAATCCCAAACTAGCCGGCTGCCCCTCCCTAGGATGGGTCTCTTCTGAGCAACGAAGCTATAGATGATATAGTCCTCCCCCATTATAAAAATAACAAAAATATCAGTAAACATGTAAACAACTCAGTAAACATGAGTTGTTTATCTGGGTATTGATAGGTAGCATAAATAGTAAATTCTGTTGGTCTATCACATGGCAAAAAAAAACAAATACGTCACGATGAACAAGGACAAAATTTCCTATTGCTCTTTTAGGAGGCACTAAGTAAAATATACCATTCTAAGACCATAGACATTATGGTTCCATATGGTTCCTTCCGTAAAAAGCTTTTCCAAGCACAACTCTTTTAAAAGCTGTATTATTTGTTGACCTGACATGATTATGCAACATAGCCTATTCCATGATTTAATGGACATATTTACAAAAGAACCATAATGGCTCAACTAAAAGAAATCACCACAAGATAAATTTCTAATACTTTTAACAACTTTAAATATGTTAACCAAACCTGATCCATCCCCTCCTAAATTGCAGAGATGGTAGGCTCAAACGGCTTAGCCTGCGCTCATAAGGTAAATATTTTAAATAAAGAACAAATCTAAATGCTCGTGTTTGAACTTTTTCAATAAGCTATGATTCAGATTTTCTTGTTTTATACCGCACAGATATGCTGCATTTAACAGTAAGTTATGTCATTGTCTTACACAGTGTAGTAACGGGCTTACTATACTGGCTTCGGGCTTAGGCCTTTGAAAATTCTAAGTCTTCCCGAATTTCTGGGCAATTTTTATTTAAATTATGTACTCTTAGATTCCTTATTTTGTGCAATTTCAAATATTATGGTCACTTTTCTGAAAATGCACTAATAGGATAAGCTTATCGCAAGTTGATATTAAATTACTTAGTTGTCTTACGAAGCTATAAACAAATTGAATATTACTGAATTATAATACATATTTTTAATATAAGAAGTTTAGTGTAAGTCATTTGATTTTAAAAGCTAAAACATCATTGATTGGAAGTCATTGCGATCAACAATTATTGCTAAAAACCCATCTTTTGCCGCCACAATCTGTTTGTCAATTAATATAATCCCGTTAGAGCAGCTTATTGATACTGACCACCAATATCTTTTACCACGTATTGTAGCGATTCGTATTAATCACCAATATCGTAAGCCCATCGTTGATCGCAATAATGCATTTATTGATCAATAAAATCCCTCTAGAACAGGGAATTGATTACTAATATCGCTGATCACACATCATATTGATCACAAATATCGCTTATCACACATCATATTGATCACCTATATCGGTGATCAAATATTGTGCTGATTATGTTTTATCGATCACCATTATCATAGACTAAATATTGTAAGGGTTATATCATATTAATGACTAATATCGTGTACCCATTGTTGATTTATAGTATATTTAATAATCAGTTCTATCTGTTAGAACAGCATATTGCAGGGAAAGCTCGGTTTTTCCATGATTTACATCCTGATTATTTTGTTGGCTGCTGAAAAAAGTATGGAGGAATAAAAAGGAAAGTGTAAAAAGATTAGGAAATTAGAATCTACGGCAATGACAATAGTCAAGAATGGCTCTGAAATACGGGGCATCTAAGTTTGACCACAATATGCTAGATGCTTCCCAGCGAAAATGACTAAGAGTAATTTTAGTAGTCAGTTGAATCGTATGACAAAGAATAAGTTCGCAAAAATATATGGTTTAATGCTGCTTTCTAGGGATGTATTGAAGAAAAGGTTAAGATTAATCCGTATTTTATGATTGGAGGATGATGGGTTGTCAAAAACTGTGCTTTTTTAACAGTTCGAGAAGAGACCAAACTAAAAGCGCCACTCCCTCGAAAGAGGTGGTAAAAAGTAATAAGAAATACATTAAAAGAAGTAGGAACTTCATGGGAGCCAGTGAATAGTGAATTCCTAAATATAGTGAGACGGCTGAGAACGTGAGCAGCTGTGTTGGCCACAGGTAACTTGGTGCAGCAATGAGTTATTCGTGTTAGTTTTTAAGCATGAAATTGTGAAACAGCAAATGAATGATAGTCAACTGTTGCACCAGAATCATATCTAATACAAAATTGATTAGGTGATGTGGCTACTTAAAGTCTTACCATTGTTATTGCTATGTAAAAAAAAGGGAAAACGAGTAAACTAAAAATATTCACTAACCCCAAAAATTGTTAGTACGGCTTAAATGACACAACAGATTGTGATATTATCAAAAATACAAGTTATCCAATTTTTTCAAAAATTTAAAAGAGAAGAAATAACGGAGTGTCTCATTGAGTTTTCTGGGAATAATATATTTTACTTCTAGTTTATTGTGCCATATGACAATATGGCACAGTTTATTTTGTCATGTATAGCCAGTGTGGTCTAAGAATGTATTTGTGCCATATTGAATTTTTTTTTGTTTCAACACCGGCTTTATTTGTTGTCTGATAGAGGACAGAAAGACAAAAGAACAAATTTTAATGCTTTTATTAATTTTACGAGTAATTTCTCTTTTATTTGAAATTCTTTCAGAACATCCAGTCAACTAACTGGCAAACTGTGAGACTGAAGCTACCTCTTCCAGGTACAGATGTTGGCTGGAGAGTTGAATTCAGACCTTGTGAAGTGCAAATCACAGACTTTGAAAACGCAGCCTTTGTTTGTTTTATTGCTCTTCTTACGAGGATAATTATCTCATATAAGCTCAATTTCTTAATTCCTATAAGCAAGGTAAATCTAGATTCTGTTTTGTTTCTGTCTTGTTGTGAACAATTTAAAACGTCTGAGTTGATAAAAAATTGAGGTATTTACACAAATGTGTAATCTTTAACAAAATAAAAACATATTGGGTTAATCAAAGACGGAATTTTACAATAAAAAAGGTAATTCTGAACCTAATTATACTTACCTTGGGTTTAGTAGTGTAAGAAATTGATCAACAGTAAAACAGAGCCTAAATTCTTAGGAATTATATTATTAAAATATATAAATTTTTCAGATTTTATTTCTATCCTAATTCTTTGGCTACATCACACAAACCGGGATATAATCACTGGCAGGCATTAAAAAGTCGGTTTTCTAAAATTTTTCAAATCGTTCCGAAGACACACTCTGGGAAAGTGAATGCAACCATTCAAGAAATGAAATTATAGTGATCCAATGAATCTAGATCTCTGGTGCCCACCGTGGTAAAGTCAGGAGTAACGCATATATATGAAATCTGACTCTACTAAAATAAATTTTGATTGTAAGAAAAGCAGATTTGAGGTATTGCTGCACGCCTACGTAATTCCAAGTTTTCACTTATGCAAATCTATTCAGAAATAAATAGATTTCAAGCTTTTTGAACCAATTGGCTCTTGAAAACCAGCCTTAATGTGGGTGTCTTCAATAGGGCTTATTCTGTTTGGCTGATCATAGTTTGTTGTGACATAGTTTGTTATGGAGTTACTTTTGTATATTGAAGCTGACTCTACTGAAATAATATTGATTGAAGGAAAACAGAGACAGATTCTATAAATTTGTTGTTTATATTGGGGGTGGAGTCACTTCACACAAAACCAAATGAAACTCCAATATTAAAAGAACTGTTTGTTTTAATAATGAAATAATCGACTGAAGAAAGAAAATCCTAAAGTATAATCGGTAATGCAAAAATATTAAATAAAACATTCATATCCGGGTTGCAGCGGTAGATAGAACCCTAGTAAGAGATGATCACGTCCAATACTAATCTGGGTTGCAGCGGTAGCTAGTAATAACCTAGTAAGAGACGATCACGTCCAATACTAAGAACTATAACAGCCAATAACTCCTAAAGCTAAAGTCAGATCAAAACAAGAAGTACAGTATTAGAACCGCCTTGTCCGAAACCCCTATATAGAAAACTAACAATTCATTGGATTGAATAACAAGGGAAATATATTGGCTTGAAAATCAAGATAAGTGGCAGCTACTACGATATTCTGCATCGAGGGGATCTTTTTTTGTTTTTTTTTTTCTTATCCACAGATAGCTTGGCACTGAAATATCGTAGAGAATTGTTTAATCGCTTATTTTATATGCGTGTTTATTTGTTTTTTTTTTCCCAGGTGTTATCATATTGTCTCAGTGATCCTATAATATTCGGAGAGGACTCGGAAATTAAAAGTTCTAGTGCCCTTTTTAAGTTACCAAAAAGATTGAAGTGTGAGTATACCCGTTCCCCTTGCCCCTTTTTTCCCAAAATCGCTTATTTTAAACGGCTTATTTTAAAGGAAGTTGATGAATTTAAAAATTTTTTGTAATTAAAACTAGTTATTTATAATATAAAATCCTTTTTTTAACGAAAAAACTGCATTTTCATGTAAAAGATTGATGAATGGCGTCATAATCGTAGGTATTTAATCCTCATAATAAAGAGCTGTTTAATGGTTCATTTTAAAGGAAATTGCTGTATATAGTAACCTTTTGTAATTAAAAAAAAAATATTTTTAATATAAAATAAATTCTTTCGAAAAATTCTATTTAGTATTATATTTTTACATAAAGTATTAATATAGCTCATCATAAATTACATTACAATTACATCAGAAATTACAGGAATCATTTTATAGATGATGAATTTTCCTTAAGAAATCATCATAGGTAAAATTTCCCATACCGGGAATCGAACTCAGGCAAAATAGGTGAGAGCCAACTATCCTAACCACTAGACTATATTTAATTTAAACATCTAATTAATGAAATTCATGTTAATGATAAAAGACGATCACTAGAAGAAGAACCATTGTCTCAATCAAACAGTTCGTGGTAACGAACTGTAATTAAGGAGTGACCCGGCTCAATAGTAACCGAAACTCTAAAAAAGGAATTTTGAAACCGACAGATGCATCAAAAGAATTATATTTTTATGCTGATTTCAAATATATACTTATCAAAAGTTACGCGCCTGAGAAAATTTGCCTGATTTTCAAAAAAAGGAGAAACACTCCCTAAAAGTGATAAAACCTTAAGGAAAATCACACCGTCAGATTCAGCGTATCAGAGAACCCTACTGTAGAGGTTTTCAGCTGCTATCTGCAAAAATGTGGAATTTTGTATTTTTTGCCAGAAGAAAGATCACGGATGCGTGTTTATTTGTTTTTTTTTTTGTTGTTTTTTCCCCCGGGGTGATCGTATCAACCCAGTGGTCCTAGAATATCGCGGGACGGCTCAGTCGAACGGAAATTAAAAGCTCTAGTGCGCTTTTTAAGTGACCAAAACAAATGGATGGCAACTAGGCCCCTCCCACGCTCATTTTTCCCCAAACTCACCCGATCAAAATTTTGAGATAGCCATTTTGTTCAACATGGTCGAAAAATATAATTACTACGTCTTTGAGGATGACTTAATCCCCCGCAGTTCCCGGGAGAAGGCCTGTAAGTTGTGAACTTTGCTCAATGTTTACATATAGATTGGAAAGTATACGGACGTTTTCAGGGGAATTGTTTCTGGTAGTTGGGGGAGGGGCAGACCGGGGGTTACGTGGGAGGATCTTTCCATGGTGGATGTTTTCATAGGGGAAAGGACATTGCTATGAAGGGAGCACCGGATTTTCCAGCATTATTTAAAAAAAAAACGATCAGAAAATTAAATATAAAAAAAAAGAGTTTTCAACTGAAAAACTTTTCAACTGAAAACTAATCAGCATCAAAACTTAAAACTAGCAGAAACTATTACGTATATGATTGGGTTCGCCCCCTAGTCAATGCCTTGTTCTTTGCACTAAAGTTTTTTTAGTACTTTCATAAGAGCTATTTATTCTAATTAACGGCTTTTGTGATTAAGGGGTTATTCTTAAAGAATTAGAATAAAATTCGAAGTTTAGCTTAAAGAGCAAGGTATTGACTAGGGCGGGGGCGAACTCGCTTAATATACGTAATACACATATACGAATATAGAAGTTCGTTACGTAAGTTAATTCGTAAGCTACGTATATTTATTAATAATAAAAACGTTCGTAAATAAAATTAAACAAGTTTCGAGAAAGCCATTTAACCAAATAAAAGTCAAATTAATATTCAAATTTTGTTACTATTAAAACTATATTATTATTTTTAATAATTATTATATGTAATAATAAAAAAACCTAATATACGTAATAAAAATATACGAATATAGAAGTTCGTTACGTGAATTAATTAGTAAGTTACGTATATTTATTACTAATAAAAAAGTTCGTAAATAAAATTAAACAACTTCCGAGAAAGCCATTTAGCCAAAAAAAAAGTAATAATAATATGAAAATTTCGTTTTAATTATTAATATACGGCGAGCCAAAATCAAAACCTCCATTAATTTATAAACGTTCAGAAATTAAATAAAAAAACAAGTTTTTTTTAACTGAAAGTAAGGAGCGACATTAAGATTTAAAAAGAACAGAAATTATTCCGTATATGAAAGGGGACTGTCCCCTTCTCAACGCCTCGCCTTTTGCGCTAAAGCTTAACTCTTTCTCAAAACTCTATTTTTTTAAACAATAAAAAATTTTATTGACCATTATAAAGACCATAACACCCCATACATAATAACTTAACAGAGAACGGAAGGTACGAAAACCTTACCTGGATGTTTTACTCTCCAGTTGCAGCCAGAGTCACTAATTTGTAGCTTACGATATTTTAAACGAAGGGTATGTGATTGTTTTAATGATTAGCTTACCCCCTCCCCAAAAGAAAACAAGTTATATTCGTCAAACAGGTAATTTTAATGTTTTGCCAATATAATTCGTGAGAAATAGAAAAAGAGGAGTACATGCAGTCTTTAATGACATATATCTTGGGTTGTGATGTTTTTGTTTTTTGTTTTGGAGGGGGGGGGCTAAAAAACAATGGTTGTCTAAATTCAATAAACCTAACACAACTTAGGTCAGACTTTAGTCAGGAAGCCACTCACCAAAAATGTGACAGGGGGGTGATCAGTGAGCAGCAGAGGGTTTGACAACAGAATACGGGGTAATCGATAGCGTTGATTACGAATATTGGCACTCTATACTCGGCCGGGGGGTACTAGTCTTTGAAATTCGAAAAAATCATTTTTTTTGCTGTTAAAAAATATGCTTCGCAAAAACTTTCAACAATGATCACGCAGCTTATGGTAATTAATGCCGCTGATTATGAGTGCCATTGCTATACAGTTGGGCTCATCGCTGATGACCTTGAAACTTGCAATTTTATTGTTTTCATTCGTTACAAAAAAAAAAAAAAAAAAAAAAAAAAAAAAAAAAAAAAAAAAAAAAAACCTCTAATATTCAAGCATTTGGCGAGTAACGGATAGTTATACTTTGAAACTGCACAGTATTCTCATTAGTACATACATGAACTCAGGAATTTACGCACATGACCTTGAAGATAAACATCTTTTCATGCCTAAGTGAAATTTACTAATAACATGAACAAAAAAGACTGGCATGCTCTTCTGATAACAACTGCTAACTATTTCGTGTAATGCACTTATTAACAAACAAAATTTAGAAGACAATAGCTCAGCATACCAAACTTATCCATCTCCGAATTGTAGCCAGAAGAAGCATTCATACATCCCCCCCCCCCCTCACAGCCACAACGTAAGTCGCAAGGTCTAAGCCAAGATACTAGCTAATCTTTGATCTTGAAGATAAATCTTTTCATCCCTAAGTGAAATTACTAGTAATATGAGCAAAAAAGACTGAGATGCTCGTCTGATAGCAACTGCTAACTATTTCGTGTAATGCACTTGTTAGCAAAAAACTTTATAAGATAATAGCTCAGCATATGAAACATCCATGTGAATCCGAATTATAGCTAGAAGAAACATTCATACATTCCCCCCCCCACCCCCAAAAAGTAAGTCGCATGGTCTATTTCCCGCAAATGAAATATTTATGTACATGACCTTGAAGCTAATGCCTAAATGAAATTACTAATAATATGAACAAAAAAGACTCGAATGCTCTTCTAATAGCAACAGGTAACTATTTCGTGTAATGTACTTATTAACAAATAAATTTTTAAAGATACTTGCTCAGCATATCAAATTTTTCCATCTGAGTCTGAACTACAGATAGAAGAAACTTTAAAAATTATAGAACTAGAAGAATTAATTATAGAGCATAGAAGAAGCATTCAAACATTTCCCACCACAGCCAGAAAGTAAATCACAAGGTCTATTTCCCGCACATGGACAGTTTTTTGTACAGCCCTTGCACGAGCAGTACTCAGGGGCTACATCATCTGGGAATTCCTTAAGGGTGGACACAACTGGCCTAAACTCCCCATCCTGAAATGTCCAGCCAAACTGTAGGGGATCTAGAAACTGCGGCTTTGGTCGGTTCGCTTGCAAAAAAAATGTCCAACTGGAGGTAAACACGCTTAGCATGGCACTCAAAGGCAGCGTCAGATGGTGGCAAAAATTTAAGCTCCCGCTCCGAGGGTATAAATGTACTCGCAAGTCATCAAGAGAGGTAAAGAGGTGTGGATCTTTACCGTATGCGGCGACGATGACTTTTCTGCAAATACAAAGAAAACTTTCTTGCACAGAAGGATCGATCTTTGAACTCTCTATCTCTTTCACAAGCAAAGCAATCTGTTCCTTCAGTCCCCATTTCTCGACAGCCTTAGCCACCACTCTTTTTCCTTTAGAGAACATAAAACCAACTGTATCACAGCCCGAAAGCGTATGAAGAAGGCAGATTGATAAAACTAGATGGTTTGGCAAATTCCTGCAAAGTTGGTGTATAGGCACTGAATATTCACGGAATCGCACAAAAACTCTCCGCTTTTCAAAATTTGAGTGGTATCCAAGGAATAGCTTATAATGATACAGTAAAAGGACAACAATATCTGTGTCATTCGCATCTACATACACAATATCGATGCCCCTCTTCAAACAGTCCAACGTGTGCAACACAACTCTAGTATCCGCCTCTTCATGGGTACAACTCAAACGCTGTTCAAAGTCTGTATCAATATTTCCACTTCTGCTGAGCATCACTACTCTTATCCGGTCTTGAAAGCCTCTAGAAAGGTAGACAGCTAAACCTGCTTGAAGTACGTGGACTAAGTTTTCGAATTCCTTAAATAAAAGTTCAATCAGTTTATCCTTTGCCTTGTAATTTGATAGTATCGAGTTCCAATCATCTAGCTTTGAGTGTTTACCTCGAGATACTGCAAATTTGTATGGCGATCTAGCCAGATTCTATCGCTTTGATGGAGTTTTTCTATTGAGCTAAGTCACGGAGATTTACCGCCGGGACAGGCGCATTCGTGTTGGATAGATGCCTATGCTTATCCGAGCTACAAATTGGGTCACTCCGCTTCTTCGCTAATAGTTCAAAGACGAAAAGGGTTAGAGAATTTCCATCAGTTTTGCCTTTGCCTTGTAATTTGATAGTATCGAGTCCCAATCATCTGGCTTTTAGTGTTTACCTAGAGATACTGCAAATTTGTATGGAGATCCTCGCTTCTCGTGGCAACCACCACAGTCCTTCAAGTAGATCATATTGCCTTCTTTGTCACAATATCCAAATATTCCATCATATCTATCTGCAAGGAAATGCAGTTCTTTAATGCCACCGTTAAAAGACACAAGAGTAGAAAATGTTCATTTTCCGTAGCTCCGATTCAGTTGGTTTCCGATTCAGTTGGCCGGTGGCTTCTCAGGTACGGCATCAAGTCTACCACCCTTGAGTGAGTCGACTCACTGCTAATCTCGGCGTTAACGGATCACTCATTCAAACCACTTTTTGCTTTCAAATGCTCCAGAAGAGCTGACTTGGTTCCTGACCGAAGTACAACCTTCCCAGAAATTGCACTTCTCTCAAATATAGAAGGTGCATATGAGAGAAGCTCATGAAAAAGCAAATTCCCCAGATGCAGAAAAACCCCAAAAAGAGAAGAACTATACATGCAAATGATTGTAAGAATACAGAGAGAAGGACACATCAACCATCTTTGGCACTGTGAGTGATGAATGTTTCATGATTTTCACATGTAAAACTTACCGTCAGTAATTATATCTCTTGCATCAGGCTCCACTCAAGTAGCAGCAGCATGCTCCTCCATTGATTCTAGCCAGATTCTATCGCTTCGATGGAGTTTTTCTATTGAGCTAAGTCACGGAGATCTACCGCCGGGACAGGCGCATTCGTGTTGGATAGATGCCTATGCTTATCCGAGCTAAAAATTGCGTCACTCCGCTTCTTCGCTAATACTTCAAAGACGAAAAGGGTTAGAGAATTTCCAGATCACTTATTTTGTAGAAAAATAAATTTTCTACAGAATCCATTAATAAAAAATGTACATTATGCAAGCAAATTTCCAAGATGGATCAAGTTTATTCCAAAAACGCAATAAATTGTGTTATCTTTTTCGTCGATTTTTAGGGATTAAAACTGAACGGCAAAAGATAAAACAATTTTCAAAAAAGAATATTGAGCATTATTCAATTTCCTTTGATTTGGGCTATGGCTTTGAATTTTATAGCTTTGAAGTGGTTTTGAATTTCTTATTCATTTTAAGGGAATTTTTGTCGGTGGAGATCGATTTTTAGGGAATTTGAAGAAATGGGGATGTTGCACCCACTTGTCGACTATATAACGTCAATTTTCGTATTCAGCATGGTCGATTACATCAGACTGTTTTCTGAAACCTTCTGCTGCTTGCTGATCACCCAAGACCTTAAATATCAACATTTTTCTCGTGTGGCTCCCTGACTACTTAGTGTCTGAGTGCGAACGGAATCCAACTTGAGAATTTCAGATTCTTAGAAAAGAGCAATTTTTACCTTGAAGTTTCTTAGCTCTGATCTGTATTTGTGTTGTTTTTTTATTTATTCCAAGGCCTTTAAAACACACGCATATGTTTTATATTCCCTCATCTTCTTTTTGAACTAGGAATTACTAACATTATTATTTTACATTTTCTTTCATTTGATGGAAGGAATTTGTACTTAATCTTTGTTTAAATTGTTTATTATAATCAGCGATAATATTACTCCCCCCCCCTCCCACAAGAATTAAAAATCCAGGAATCCATGGTGTGGAAGATGTCTTCTTAAACTAACAGCTAGTTCAACCCCATGGTTCGTCAGAATTTTCTTCTAGAGAAGGGGCTTTTCTACCACAGTTCTATCACTGTTTATAGGCTAAGTCTTCAATAAGCATATTATCTGTGTAATATAATCCAAATTTTGACAGGTTGACGAAAATATGAAGCGTTCACAAGAAAAGGATGCTATCAAAAACTGCAAGTTTTACTTCAAAAGCAATCCGTTTGATGGCGATAGCAACGAGGTAACAGAAATGACCATCAACGAAATCATTAACGGGAAGGTAAAACCACAAATAAGTCAAACTAATAAGATTTTCCGTGTCAATAGACTTCCTCTAAACTCTAATCTGTAATGAATTTACTGGTCAAACTGAAATTGGTCCTTCGGTACCGGGTCTGTATCCTTAGAAATCTAAAACTGGGAATGTAGTTTGCTTATTCTGGTGCCAGCGTGGCATTCATAGGCATTGCATGTTGTATTGGCTGTATTTGGTACTGAATTGGCTGTATTCAGAGGCACACTTTGCCAATCAACAGCTCCCTCATCTCACGAACAAGATATTGTAGACGCTATGATAGTACCTTCATGGATAAAAATTTCCAATATGATTACAAATTAAATATCCATAGGTATATTTAACCAGACCCTTTATTGATGGCTTGCAGCTAGGTCAGCACGTATGAATTTATTATTTTATTTCAGGGTCATAAATCAAATCGGGAATAAAATGGAATGATTGCAGAATATTATAGGGTAATTATAGAAGCCCTGGTATTTTGAGAGGGCACATGTATAGCGGGGGTATCAATTGGATCATTGTCTGCTAAATCGGTATGCTTGGAAAAATAAAGGCCAAGGAGGGGATACTTCCAACCCCTCGTCATCACCAGGAACTAAAAATGGAAAGTGATCAGAATACAAATTCCTTGGAGGCTATAAAGAAATAAGCTTGGTTTAGCCCAAGGAAAAAACAGATACTGAGCTTTCCAGTAAATGCCATCCTTCCCCCTCAGAAGACAGTGTCAGTAATTTTTGTAAATGAAAATCGCCTCTATGCTAAATACCCTGTGCAAATGTGCATATAATCATACCTTTTATGAAATGCTCCCAAATTTTCTTGACTTCCCGGAATTAGTGAGTGGTACCCCTGATTTTAGTAACCTACAAATTATATGGGTGCCGGAATCGACTGGAACTATCTAGCTGCTGACCCGGCGCTTAATGACCAATTTTAGCATAAACCAAAGTTGACGGTTGCATTCGAAAAGAAGTAAGACATATCGAAAATATTTTGATATTTAATATAAAAAGAAGGGGAACTATATGGAATATAATGTTTACGTTTGATTAAACTTCTATTGATTGTGTGTAAAAGAAAAATCCACCCATTTTTTTTATCATTTCACGGAAATTATGGGCGTTTCCTTTCAAATATTAAGCATAGTCTAACGATGTAACATAAAAAAAAGTACATATTGCAACTCTGTGGTCCGGATTGGAAAATTAAATCATTTCAGAATAAGATCGAAAGTTAAATTTTGGTAACGAAAAAAACCCTTTTTTGTGTTTCTATTTTTACAATATACTCTTTAAATATGTTTTCATGTGGAGCCCGAAAATCTCACGTTGCATGCACATTTGAACAAGAGTCAATTCTAGAGAATAAATGCTGAGGGGATATAACAGGGTTGAAGCAATAGATATGAAGACTAAAGAAGGAATAGGGGGAGTTTTCTCACCAGCTCCGGTCCAAATTTTAAATTTCGAACAGTTTTAAATCCTAAACTTTATTTTCATACGACTCTGAATCCTTCATTAGTAAATGAGAACTGATTCCAATTTTGCAGCCATTAGTGAAATTAGCAACCATGCGACAAAATGTTAATTACCTGAAATCCTTTTGTCTTGACAGAAACTTGCCAGAGACACTAGCCTTGTTATTAAGACTCTTCCTTGGGCAAAAGTACCCATTTTTATTATTTTATAGTTTTTTGTATCATTTTCAACCTAACCTTCTGACCTTTATTATTAACAATTCCACGTAAATAATGGTATCTATATCATTACGTTAGGATATATTAAGTCTAGATATTCTTTGTTTTTATCTTGATACTAAATTTAGAATTAGCGGGATGATGAATATCTTCTCTGATTTACCTACAACTAAAAATTCGCTAACTGAAGTTCTTTTTGACTTGGATTCTAATAATTACCTTTCAAACAGTTCACGGTAACGAACTATAAGTAAGAAGCAACGCGGCTCAATAGTAACTAAAAAACGGAATTTTGATACCGATGGATATATCAAAAGAATTGTCTTATTATGCTGATTCCAAATATACAAGTTTCATTAAGTTTAATGTTACGGAATAAAGGCTACGAGCCTGAAAAAATTTGCCTGATTTTCCAAAAAGGGGGATAACAACCCCTAAAAGTTAAAGAATCTAAATGAAAATCACACCATCAGCATCAGCGTATCAGAGGACCTTATTTCAAAGGTTTCAACCTCGTATCTGCAAAAATGTAGAATTTTCTATTATTTTCCGGAAGAAAGACCACGGATGCGTGTTTATTTGTTTTTTCCCAGGTGTTATCATATTGATAACACCTGTATATCCTATAATATTCGGAGAGAACTCGGAAATTAAAAGTTCTAGTGCCCTTTTTAAGTGACCAAAAAGATTGGAGTGTGAGTATACCCGCTCCTCTGCCCCTTTTTTCCCAAAATCGTCCGATAAAAATTTTGAGATAGCAATCTTGCTCACCATAGTTAAAAGGCCCAATAACTATGCCTTTGGGCATAACATAACCCCCCAACAGCCCAAGGGAAAAGTCTTTAAGTTAAAGAATTTGCCCATTATTTACGCATAGTATTTGTTATTGGCAAGCGTACATACATTTTCGGGTGGGGCGGGGGGCGAATTATATTATGTTTTTTTACGCGGGGAGGGAAGTTTCCAGGGGGTGAACTTGTCGGGGGAAATTTTACAATGGGGGAATTTGCCAGAATTTCAATACAAAATTATTTTTATATGTCTTGCTTTCTCTTTTTCGTCTCAGTTTTACGCGTGGAGTTGTTAAGGGTAATTGTCAGGGGTAAATTTTTTACTGGAATTGAATTGTCTAGAGGGTATATCCATTGGGAGGGAGATTTATCCATAGAAGTTGGGCCATATTCCCTGGAATTATTTAAAAAACAATCAGAAATTGAATTTTAAAAAAACAAGTTTTTTTCAACTGAAAGTAAGGAGCAACATTAAAACTTACAAAGAACAGCGTATATGCTGTTATTACGTAAGACTGCCATCCTAACCCAGCAATTGCGACAAATGTGCACTTGAACGAGGTTTCAACCTTACTCATCTGTCCAACTACCTAGGACCAAACAGTATAACCCAACCATCAACCATATAGAAATGTCCAAATCCATGCAAAGTCGTCATCAATAAATGTAAGTCGTTGTAAACTTACAAGCAAAAGCACCTTAAATCTAGCGAAATATTTCCAAGTAGAACCTTCCATTAGGGCTCATCAGAAGAAATACCACCAGCCTTAACGGGTTTCGAGGCTTTACTTTCTTTACCCGGCACAGTGGAGCCTCTACCATAAGATCTATATGGTATCCCTATGTCAGGTAAAACTTGTGAAATACATGCACACTAGTAAAGCTATTAAGAATTACATACCAAGTGAGTTTCATTCTTTCCTTAATAAAATCCCAGAGGTCACTGAACAAAGACCATTCTGGAACAAATGAAGACTGGTCCAGATGTGAGTTATAAAAAAAGTCTTTTATTGGTATCCGGAACCAATTACAGATTTAAAGTTCTTCAAGCTTGTTTGAAAACAGTCTACAAATTCAGAATTTCAAAAAAGAAAAGCGAAAGAGAAATTATATTAAAATATAATTCAGTATTTCTTTATAATTTTTGTATATTTACCTAAAAGTTCATGATACATAAAACTAAATTTTTTGAATTGCCAACTAATTTTTTTGTCAGAAAAACCTCTTAAGATAAGTTTTTCGCTTAGCTTTTTACATCTATTTTTAAAATCTGTGTAATTACTGCATATTTTTGCATACCTAAATAATTGGGAATAATAAGCTGAATAAGTAATAAGAATAACAATAAGAATCTTTTTTAAAATTTCCAGAAACTTTAACGTAAAGAGCGAGGTGTTAAGGAGGGGCAATCCCCTTCTTATACATAGTAATATCTGTTCGTTTTAAGTTTTAATGTTGCTCCTTACTTTCAGTTAAAAAAATTGTTTTTTTTAATTTAATTTATTATAAAACAGTAATTTCTATAGTAAAGACACTATCAAGAATTTGATGACAGGCCGCAGATGTTGGTATAGCAAGTGCCAAGGCCAGTAGCTACCGAAGAACAGCTGGGGGTAAAGCCTTCCCCATAAAATTTCATAATAAAATTCGTTTTTCCAAAAATTATAGTAAATAAAAAAAAATCCATAATCTTATGTAGGCTATGTCATTCATATAGAATTAAAAAATTCAATAAGGATCCCGGAAATTGAAATGTATGCGTACAATTTTTCTGATAATAACTCTTTCAAGTGGAATTGAGCTTAAAAAAGCTAATAGTCATAAACAAAACAGTTAAAATTCGAACTAAAAATGGTGCTTCGATACATGGTCAGTGCCCTTTTAGATCTAAAATTGGGAATGTGATTTGTTAATTCCGAAACCAAAAATTCACAGATATCTGAGATTAGGACACGACTTGCTTATTCTGATATACCAGCAACATGAATAAAATAGCATAGAGGACATGCTAGCACCTTTATGTATATAGATTTAAGGTGACCACAAGAGTATGCGCAGAGGGAGGGAGGGGAGGGATCTTGTGGCCAGTTACATGATCAAGCCTTATAGGCGGGTTTACCAACTCTTGTGAGACTTACCTAATGCAACCGAAACAAGCCGAAAGCTTACCGGTATTTTTGTCAGTTTTATGATCGATACCCACACAAAGGTGTTATTATTTATTTCATATTACTTATATCCTTGCTTCTACTGACTAGCTCGCCTTTTTTTTTGAAAGAAATATAAGCGTGTTTATGTTATTTCTTATGATGGTGTCTTGAGAGTGTACAACGTCTTATATTGGTTTCCTAATTCATAATTTAGTCATTTTAGTAGAATTTAGTCATTTTTTTTTTAGTCATTTCTATACGTAGGCGGAATAATGACTTGCGTTGCAACTTTTTCTATACCTTCAGGCGTTGTTTCTTAATGATTGCTACTTCTATCTATCCTACAAAAAAAAAGAGAGAATTTTTTTTAGAAATCAAAGGAATTACAAAGTAAAATATTTCGGTGATCGAGTATCTAGTTTAAATAATAACGAATGAAGGCTTTCCCCAAAACATTGAAAAAAAACATACGCAGTATAGTTTGAGCTTAAAGAAACTTTCTTAGTTTCATTTTTAAAATCCAAAAATGCTACTAAGAAGACCGTAAATGAAATTTATGTGTGAATTGACCCTCTTTTAACATTTGAATATCCAATGATATTTTTTGACGATAGGATGGTTATTTTCCTGGGCTTATTCCTTTGGTTGAAAGCTTCCTAAATGCCACTGAAATTGAAGCTGAAACCCATCAAAGACTTCATGATTACTTGAGGCTTATTTCTGGACGAGCAAGTGGAGAATTGCAAACTGCTGCTGCATGGATCAGGAACTTCGTTCGAAGTCATCCTTCTTATAAGTAAGTCAGTATAGCCTTTAAAAGTATCCTTTTGGAAGTGCCTTCTGGATCTAATAACACAGGTACGAGCAGTGGGGGGGGGGGTGAATCCTATGAATAACATTGTTCTGAGTAACTTGTATTCAGTTTTACGAAAAAACACGACAGTTTGCTAATTTCAAAGGCTGATTTTGCTATTTTACTCAATAAAGCTACACATCACGCATTCGATGTTTTAAACTCTTTTTTGGCGTGATATTTTAGTACAATATGAAAGAATAGAAAGCAAGTGAATCTAAAAGAGGGTTTTATAGTAACTGTAAAGGTCCATGGCTATATAAAACTAATACGGGCTCAAGCTTCTATTTAAATAGGGTTTCGTTCCATCCTCATTTATATGAACTATTTTGATGGAATAGCCCTAAGGAGCACAGCAAAGGCAACGGAAGAACACAGAGCCAAATGGGGATGAAAAATCTCCTAGGCTTAAATTATAATGAAGATTTACGCATTTTAGATGAGAATGCTAGCAAAACGAATAAATTTTTAGGTTTTGTAAGTTCACTGTGCAAGAATAGATTTGAATTTTAATGTTAAGAATACTAAGTCGTTAAGACTAGGAATAAGTGAAGGTGAAGAGGTGATGCTGGGTAACGAAAAGATCGATCAAGTGGACAGCTTTACTGACCTATACAGTGATATTAGTAAAAGAGGTGGGTGCAGTGAAGATCTTAAAAGTAGAATAGACAAGGCCCAGGGTGTTTTTTTCAGAAAAGAGTTTGAAAGAATAGGAAGATAAGTCTGCGAACCAAGATTAGAATATTGGAAGCTATAGGGATGACAGTGGTCACGTACGGTTCTGAAGCGTGGGCGCTCCAAAAAACGGAGGTAGATTTGCTGGATATTTTCCAGAGAAATTTCCTTTGGTTTGTCTTGGGTACCCGACTGACTGACCGTAACTCATACATTAAGCTGTACGAAAAATGTGGTTTGATTCCGTGTTCTAAGGCTATAATGAGAGAAAGGATTAGATAGGCGGGAAACGTTTTTGCGGATGAAGGATGACAGATTGCTAAAGATTTTCCTTGTCGGTCAACTGTCTAGGGCCAAACGAAAATCAGGCTGTCCCCCAATGGGGTAGGAGGATGTCGTAAGGAAAGATTTGAGGAAAATTGAAGCTTCTTGGGAAGGTGTAAAGAGAGGGAGGCTTTGAATAGATTGGGATGGAGGAGGATCGTAAGCAGCTGTGTTGGTCCCAGTTGGTCTTTTTCTGGAGTGAGTTGCTAATGAGTTAGTTATAACATTAATGCTGACACACTAGATGAATTACCTACCATTGTCTGTGCTAATAATGACTCTGGGCCTCTGATAACAGGTTGAAGACTAGCTTAAAAGCTGATAAAACAGGTTTTAATTTTTAAATCAGAAATTTTTATTAGCACTATATTAAAATCGAGTTCAAGAACAGCAGCCATATTCTCGGGCCAATTCAAATATATAATATGGAGGCATAAAAAAATATACAAACGAAAGTAATCAAGTAAAGCAACAGAAAATAAGTTCTTTAATTTTATGTTGCCTTTATTAAGTCCAAGAAGTATAATAGTAACTGCAACATCTGTAGCTGATTTGCAACACCCAGTCTTTGATTCATCAAAATGGAATTTCTTACAGCAAATATTTTAGCTTGAAATGAGAACCAATAGCTCTTTTAGGGAGAAAGGGGCCAAGACTGGATACAACCACTTTTAATACCCATAGTCTAGTAAAGTAACTACGTGGTAGCTGTTATTTTTTTTGTCAAATTTAAAAAACTTAAAATAATAATTGTTGCTTGCAGGGTTGAACGGTATTCTCGGCAGAACTCACCGCTTTTTTTTCTTTTCTGGATTTACTAAAATTATCTTGACTTTGCATAAAGTCAACTGACGTTGAAATACAAATACAGAACTGTAGCCTACTGAAAAAACCAGAAATATTGTCATCAGGTTTAACCTTGTTTGAAAAGAGATTGGTTCCATATTACCCACTAAAGGCTTGGGGATCTTAAAATAGAATTTGTTATTAGAATTGATTATTAAAATTGATTCTCCATTGATGGTATTTAACAAACAAATAATAAACAGAACTATACAACAAAGTATAATCACCTACGGAACAAGTACTGACAAAACTCTCCAAAAGTGACTCCGTGTACCTCAGCGCCTCTAGACGCAAAATGCTGTACTACTTAATCGCTCCGAGCCAAAGTACTTTGCTCCGGCCAATAATTATGCGAGAGCGTGATTCAGGCGACGAGTGACGTACTTGTTCCGTAGGAGATTATACTTTGGTTGCCAGGTTCGCATAGGTATACAAAGGGTCACTTTTTTTGTGTGGAGAGGATAGGTTTTGTCAGTACTTGTTCCGTAGGTGATTATACTTTGCTATACAACAATGTTCTTACCCAATTTATATTTGTATAGTAATTACTGTTCACTTGTTATTCTCAAACTTCAATCAGAGTAATTCAATCAGAATGAATTCATAGGTCATGGTTTACTTTCATTTTTACGCAATAGCATCAAAACTTTTTCATTAAGAGAGTCATGATAATTTTTTATGATGATGATGTGAAGCAAGATAAATTGTTCACGGTTTGAAAAAATCCTAAGAGATGCTGAAGTAACGGATGTGCTTAAAAGAGGGTGTCTTGGATCTCCACTCTCCCCCATCCCAATATCATGATTCTTGCGAATATTTCACAATGATCTAAAACTTTCACTTGATTTACTTGTGTTTTAATTTATGGATGAAGATTTCACGTATGTGCCTGACTGAATAGTAGCGTAATTATTTGTATTCAAAAAAGTTGCTTATGCTTTACAGATTCGATTCACAAGTTACTGAAGAGATCACATATGACCTGATAACCGCAATGAATCAGCTAGAGCAAGGAACACGGAAAGAACCTTCGTTGTACGGACATTAAAATCAGATTGGAATAATTTTCCAAATTGAAATGATGTCTGATATGTGGATTGCGAATACTATGACCAATTCTACTGGCTTAATTTTTTTCATTAAATATTTCAAAAACTTCTAACTATGGGATAGTAAACATGATGTAAGACAACACTGGTTATACATACCGTAAGATTAGATTGTCTGCTCTCTTTTCGTCAAGTACAAAAGGTTTTTTTTTTTTTTTTTTTTTTTTTTGAGCACTGAGGACGACTTGGCGGAGGTCCTTGTCGAAATATTTGCTTGTTTTTGCCTTCATGTTTTACCACTGGCTGATAAAGTTCCTCGTTTTCTCACCTATTTGATTTTTTTTTCATTTATTATATCCTTTCCTTTCTTGGTTTCTTATGGGATAGTAATGTAACAGATACAGTATCAAATCGTATGTTAGTATGTTCTTCTGAAATTAATTAGAAGTAACAATGACAATTGTTTAGGGCAGTTAAAATATTTAAGGGATGGACCTACGTGGAATTTTATCCCAATACGTTTAAAGACGTGCGAGTATGAGCGATAAACTGTATTTTCAGAGAAAAGGCAGCATGGTTTTGGAAAATATCTTAAATCTATAACACATAGACACTCAACAAAGGGAATTAACACCAAAAAACCTTCATTTCATGAATTAAGAACCCTACGTCTCTCCGACTCTTTTGTCATCAGAGCAGGTTATCATTGTAATAATCAAAAATAGGCTCTGGACATGTACTTTGACGGATTCCTTGTTTTTTCTTACCTACCACCGACAAAAATGTCCTAACATGTTTTAAGAAGTTTGTTATTTAGGTGCAGTTTTATTAAAACTATTCCTTTTCACATTCTCGTTGCATACCTAGTGGCTGTTTGCTTCATCGTGCATGGAAATGCTTTTTCTATATCATATGATATGTACTGTGTCAATAAATCTGTAGCAGAAGTACAGTTGAGAGTAGTGTTATACATCACAAACTCCCTGGGCGGTATCGAGGGGGGAGGGGGAGTCGGTTTGAACCCCCCCCCCCCCCAAAAAAAAAAGAAAATGTCTGACTCGTAAAAACATAACAAAAATGGATATAAACAAATTTTTTATGCGTTTGAGTTTTTTTGTGTAAACCCCACCCCCGAAACTTTTTTTTGAGTAAAACCCCCTCCGAAAAAAAAATCCTGGGTACGGTCTTGCAAACTCCTATTTTAGGATACTATTCTTTATTACATTCACTTCAATTTTTAACGATCATAAATATTTGACGCCTTCACTGTATCTTTATTCTGCAGAAATAGGGAGGGCTGTTCAACGTATGTCGTTTCACTAACAAAGGTGCCAGAGTTAGCATACCAGAGATGTTTACGAAAAAACATTTAAGTTTGTTTCTCTGACTTTTTTATAAGTAATCTTAAGCGACGATTTGCATGAAGAAGTCATTTTAATATACTGTTTAAATGTTTTGATGTTTTTCCGCTCTCCTGCGAAATATATTTGCTGTAAAATAACCTAATTTGAGTTAATATTACCTATTTGATTATGTAAAGAAATAGAAATTTTTAACTGAGAAGTTATTATGCCTTTTCAATATAACAACAACAAGGTAGTCCCTTCAATAAAGATGAAGAAAATGAATTGGTTAAGTTTGGGATAATACTAAGGCAAATTTAGGATATTAGCTAAGAATTTTTTCTAATAAAGCGAAAGAAAGTAAATAACTTCAAGTTGTTTCTTATTGACCACTTACCACTTGCTTGAAATTGACCGCTTCACGGCATGTAAATTTTAAAAAGGGACAAATATGGGTTTTATTTTGAGATAACCAATTTTGTATACAAGAGTGTGGAACCTCTACAGTGGGGTTCTCTGTTATACTGAATCTAATGGTGTAATTTCCATTAAGACTGCGAGGATTTTCGCGGGTGTTTTTCCCCTTTTTCGAAAATCGGGCAAATTTTCTCAGGCTCATAGCTTTTGATGGGTAACAGTATTAATGTTAATGGACTATATATATTTGGAATCAGCAATTATAATCCTATGTATAGTACTTTTTATATTGGGACCCTGCCTCTTGGCCCCTGGAAGTTTGAATTCTAAGCAATACCCCGGAACGAGGTATCAGGGATTCATTCCTGAGGGACCAAAGCACATGAATTTGACCCACTATTTCCAAGTGTATATGTAAGAATTGGGGTATTACATAAAAATGGATTTAGTTGAACAGTCTTTTTTCGGCTGTCGTATTTTATTTTTTGCAATCTTATTGATTTTCCATAAGGAATTACAATTGGTCCGTTAAATTGAACACTAGAGAGTAGGATCAATTATTTATTAAAATTGTTTCGAATGCTTTGTTTAAAACAAGAAAGAGGCTTCCATCTTCTAATTTCGTCTCTATTATGCTTGTACTTGTGGCGCACTCAGAATATGATCTTCCATCTTTCTCCCTTAACTATTCCCCCAAGCCAAATCATATGTCCCAAGGCCATCTAGATCATCTTATTCTGCTTATCGTGCAACCCCACGAGGAAAAAGACAATTGGTAAATTCAGACGGTCAAAACACAGGCCTTAGCTCATAACTATTTTACTGTATATTGAGTTCAGGATACAAATATTGTATAGCTTATAATCTTATGCTAGCCTATATTAAGTAGACGTTTCTTGTTTATTTTATTTTGGGATCTGTTTAAAAACCAACAGCTATAAATGTATAGCAGCGTTGCACATGTGACTTAACTCCGTAGATTGCAGAAAGTGCATAGATTAAGGCTAATGTTTTGATTATCCAGATATCCCATTGTGTGATTTATCATGCAGTTAGTGGAGGATACATTTTCGAAAGATGTATGTTTATTAAAGGTAGATGTATAAGCTTATTAGTATAGCTTGTACGTCGTTTTCTGCTATTTTAAAATTCATCAGCAAAATTCACAAGTCGACATCAAGCACCGGATTATCGTAAACTTTCGTATTAGGATCTTCTGTAGGCTTTGTCTCTTCTTTTATGAGAGGTGGTCGATAGAATAGTGCAGCAGTAGTGAAAAAGAATATGGATACACTTTTCATTATTAAGGTGATCAACAACGTGTTCCTAAAAAAAAAAGGATCTTTGTTTTTAAAAAAGGTAATAGCAAATCATGAATCATAAAGCGCAATCTTTTCAATTTTCGAAAGTTCTTGTGCTGCTTAGGAGTCTCTATACCTTCAAGAAATTCCAAAGCTACTTGTAATCAAATGGCATGATTGTTAGGTATATCAGGCTGGATCAGCATGAAGAAACATGAAGAATTTTTCAATATGAATAAATTTTATCCTATAAGCTAGTTATATTACCGGTCGTAAACTTGTTTATTGACATATGTAGTCATGAAAATAAATCTCCATTTCAGATTAGTTTCTACTTTTGGATCGACAAGGTTCTATTTTCCTGTAAAGTATACAATTGATAACAAAGCGGGGCCAGTGTAAGTTTCTTTCAATCTTCAAAAGCCTCAAATACCTCTTAAAAGAATTACTTTTGTCATACAAAAATATGGTTTAAACTGACAAAATTCATAGAATTTTTTTTCAAATATCAACAAAATCAATTAGCATACCTAAAATCAGTAGAGCCAAACTGTATAAAGCAAAATACAAAATGATGGGAAAAAAAATGTGTGCTTTGGGATTTTTTTTTAGTTTTGCTTCTATTAAAATGGGCCTTCTGTTTTGCTTCGTTTTGGGGCAGGAAGTCGTTTTAAATAGTAGGAGGATGTTAGGCAGACCTTTCAAAGAGGGAGCAGTAGATAGGGAAAAAGTTATATCAAGAAGTATTAACAATTAAAAATGCAAAGCCAAAAGTATATAATAAACATTTATGGAGATTTCTGAGCAAACCCAACAGCTTCGGCTTGCATGACAGCCATAAGGAACCAAAACCTGGGAACTATTTCAAACCTTTATTTAAATAATAAAAAAATGGTTTCTTCAAAACAAGTTTTTCAAAGAAAAATAACCATTGATAAATAAATGAAACCTAAAAAGAATAGAAATTATGATGAATAACCAAGTCAAACTCAAAACAAGGATAGACTACCACAAAGAGGAGTAGGGCTATCGCCTCGTGTGCCTTCTGAAGACCCGAAGGTAATTTGCACTTGACTGAAAACAATCTATATTTGGAGCCATTTGTTTTTCTTTCTCATATTATTGAAAAAAATCCCAATCATAACCAAGATTAGTGAAGAAAAACAGCTGAATTTAGATTGACAGTTTAATTTACAACCTGATATTTATCATAAAAAGTATAAAAGTTTAAAATGTGTTTTCAGTAAAGTGAAAATTATTTCTGGTCTTTAAATGGCACGAGGGGGTGGGCGTTAGTAATACTCTCTTTGTGGTAGTTTTGAGTTTGACTTGGTTATTTATTGTGTTTCTGTTCATTTTAGGTTTCATTTATTTATAGTAGTTTTACGCTTGAACAATTGTTTGACTTTATTTCTGTTCATTCTTGCTTTAATGTAGCCATTTACTCTTCTTTGAAAAACTACATTTGTGGAACAGTTTTTTTTTAATAATTTTTATTCATTTTTAATTGAAATAATTTTTTTCAGTTGCTAAGAAAAGAATATTTTAAATTTTTTCGTTTTTCTCTATAAGAATCCAGATTTCAGCTTACTGTTTATACATTGGACAAAATTTTGCAACATTTTGTAATAATAGTTGCACTATAATGCTTTGGGGTTAGGGAATAATATTCAAATATATGGGTTGAAAGTCTCCATAATCTTAGGTTTTCATTAGGGCTTGCGGAATTCTATCCCTCTATCATGTTACAGCTTTGAGTATATACAAATATTAATAAACTATCCCCTTCACATACCCTAAGGGTTTCGACTTAATTCTAAGAACCTAATTCTGAGATATTACAAGTACACACTTTTAACAACCTTGGATGCATAGAGTGCATTTTTATTTAGCTCAATTTCAGATTCAACATACCCTGACAATTTTAACTTACTGCCCTTATACGTTCCTGATTTATCGCAGGTATGCCCTTTGGAAAAAACTGGATACACATAGTGTCTCTGGTTTAGTTTTAGATCCTCTCAACTTTCGGCTTGAGGGGGTGCAGGCCACATCTCTGGTCCTATGTCTGCCCACCTGACTGCTGTATTGATTTGGTTAACGAGTTTGAAATTTATGTACATTTTAATTTCCCAACTACCGGATAGATAATTATTTGGCAAGATTTAAAGTTTTGTTCTATTTGCGCAAGTGAAATCTTTAAAAATTAACTCTTAAGTATGAAAATGATTGAAAAAAA
>JAQQPU010004964.1:0-49592 GCA_029168905.1 Artemia sp. Kazakhstan ARC1039
TTTTCAATAGTGGCTTTGAGATTTCGATGTGGTCTTTCTTTCGTGTGTACCCAGATTTTACACAAGTACCGAAAAAACTTCGGTACTTTTCACTTGAATTCACTTTTCAATCATTATTTTCTGAGGAAAATATCCTCAGAAAATACATCTTCACTGAAGAAAAATTATTCCAAAAATTTGACTATTCACTGAAAATTCCCCCAGACAACCTCACCCCTCTCCTGAAAACTTCCCCAAAAATTGGGTCTGTGTATCCCAATAATATATACTATCTGTAAGAAATGGACAAATTGCAAAACTTAAAAAGGCCCTTCATCTTCCACAATGGTGTAAAGATTGTTGCTAGGCTTACGCAAGTTAGATATAAGTGTATTTCTCGTATTTAGTGTTTTATTACGTTAAGGGTATATTTTTGGTATTTAGTGCATGTTCCACTTCAAGGGTATAGTTGGGTATGTGTTGTTTTTAAGTACTTGTTTCTGCCTTCTTTTCTATTCAAGGTAGTGGATCACCATGACCAAAAACCTGCCAGCCAATGAGAGGCTACTTTGGGGGTCATGGAACCAGAAATCTATGCTTGGGCCTTGGAAGATAAGAAGGGTGAAAAGACAACTTGTGGACAGTTCAGCTTTGAGAACCAACAGTGACAAGTGGTTACACGAACACCGCTGGGAGAGTTCGAGCAACCTCCACCTTTCTATAATATACGGTGCGCTGGGAGAGTTTAACAATAACCTCCACACCAATTGCCGTCGGAGAGTTCCAGTAACCTCCACTAGTCAACGATAGACGGCGAGCTTGGATGGTGCAGCAGCCACCTCCAAATCAACTGTCCCAGCCGGTGCAAGTTGACTATAGCTCGGATTCTCTACGGCTTCAAGAAGACTGTTCACGAGCGTACTCTAGTATTGTATTTTGTCTATTTGTTTATTAAAGTAGTTTTAGCAACATCTTGAGTAGATACAAATCCTACCTACCACGCTACCCAAGGTATTGTCCTCGTGGAGGCTTGATCACCCCCCACTGGGGACCAATAAGACGGTATTTCTTTAGAGAAATATACCATACTTCACAATGGTCTGATTGTTTTGTAGTTTGGGAGGGAGGGAGATACCCCAAAAGGTGCAATTTAATGCCGACAAATCCTAGGTCTCATTGAGCCATCAGATAAATACAGAATTAGTTCTAAGGGAGAGACGAGAGAAGGATGAAGGCTGAAGTATAATCTCCAGAGCCGTAACCAGGATAATTTTTTTTTTTGGGGGGGGGGGAGTACAACAGAAACAAAAAAAATTAAAATGTCAAATTGATATCTATTCCGTTATTATTTCTGGGAATATTTCTGGTGTACGCTGTTGCTATGAAAGTAAAGAGTAACACTAAACCCCAAAATGAGCACCGTATAGAAAGGGCTGTCCTTTCCTCTTTCACACCTTCACCTCATGGTTGCAAAAGCTTCAGAGGGTGCCCATTAGTTCAGAAATTGAGACTTCAAGTACTTTTATTATAAGCTGAAAGTTTTGATAGATGAATGATCCGGGGGGGGGTGTTTTTTGAGGGAAAAAACCTTCTACGGTTGATTTTACTGCAAGAGGAGAACATTTTATCAAGGAGGAAGAGCCATACTTATTGGCATTATATGAAAAAAATCAGAAATTAAATTTTAAAAAGAATTTTTTTTAAATGAAAGCAAGGAGCGACGTTATAACTCAATACGAACATAAATTATTCTTATATAAAGGGGATTTCCCCGGGGAATTCGTTTAAGGGGGCAAGGAGAGGGTTTCTTTATCTATCTTTTAAATCACCATAAATATTTGGTTAACGGCAAAATCTTTCAATTTGCTTGCGTTGAAAAGTTTTCCTTTCAATTCAGATGTTAAAGCAAAAGTTTTGGATACCGTTCCACTTTGCTCCAAGGGTTGTAGCCATGTTTGTTTGTTTAGGTAAAAATCGACAGAAGTAAAAATTCATAAATCATGAGATCAGAGACTCTAGACCAAATACTTTTAAGATTTTCAGGAATAACTATCATATGTATATTAAACTGACAATACACATTCACTTGTATTTTCTTTCAAACAGTTCTTGGTAACGAACTGTAAGTAAGGAGCGACCTGGCTCAATAGTAACCAAAACTCCTAAAAAAAAGAATTTTGATGCCAAATAGATATGTCAGATAAATGAAATTTTTATGCTGATTTCAAATATATAAATTTCATCAAGTTTAGTCTTACCCATTAAAAGTTATGCGCCTGAGAAAATTTGACTTATTTTCGAAAAAAGGGGAAAACGCCCCTTAAACGTCATAGAAATTTAATGAAAATCACACCATGGGATTCAGCCTATCAGAGAACCCAACTTTAGAAGTTTCAAGCTCCTATCTGCAAAAATGTGGAATTTTGAATTTTTTGTCAGAAGAAAGATCACGGATGCGTGTTTATTTGTTTGTTTTTTTTATTTCCCCAGGGGTGATCGTATCGATCCAGTAGTCCTAGAATGTCGTAAGTGGGCTTACTTGAACGGAAATTAAAAGTTCTAGTGCCCTTTTGAAGTGACCAAAAAAATTAGAGGGCAACTTGGCCCCCTCCCACGCCCATTTTTCCCGAAGTCACCCAATTTAAATTCTGAGATAGCCATTTTGTTCAAAATAGTCAAAAATCTAATAAATATGTCTTTTAGGATGACTTAATCCCCCACAGTTCCCAGGGGAAGGGCTGCAATTTATGAACTTTGCCCATTGTTTACATATTGTATTGGTTATTGGGAGTATACAGACATTTTCATGAAGGATTTTTTTCTGGTGGGGGGGGGGGGGGCTGGAAGAGTGGTTTACTCGGGAAAATCTTTCCGTGGAGGATGTTTCCTTGGGGTAAGGGACATTTCTATGAAAGGGGCACCGGATTTCCCAGCATTATTTAAAAACGATCAGAAATTAAATTAAAAAAAGCAAGTTTTTTCAACTGAAAGTAAGAAGCAACATAAGAACTTATAACGAACAGAAATTATTACGTATATGAGTGGGTTCGCCCCCAAGTCAATACCTCGCTCTTTACGCTATAGTTTTTTTAGTGCTTTCAAAAGAGCTATCTATTCTAATTAAACGGCCTTTGTAATTCAGGGGTTTGTGATTTAAATAAAAACTTTAACTTTAGCGTAAAAACGGTGGTATTGACTAAGGGGAGAACCCCCTCATATACGTAATAACATATACGTAATAAAAAAAAACAATAAAAAAAACAAGCGATACGGCTCAATAGTAATCGAAACTTTTAAAAACGGAATTTTGATGTCAATAAATGTATCAAAAGAATGGGTTTATAATGCTGATTCTAAATATATAAATTTTATTAAGTTTAGCATTACTCATTAAAGGCTACGAGCCTGAGAAAAATTACCTGATTTTAAAGAGGGGGGAAACATCCCCTACAAGTGAAAGAATTTTAATGAAAATCACACCGTCAGATTCAGCGTATCAGAAAGCCCTATTACATAGATTTCAAGCTCATATCTGCAAAAATCTGCAACTTTGTATTTTTTGCCAGAAGAAAGATCACGGATGCGTGTTTATTTTTTTTTCAGGGGTAATCATACCGACCCATTGGCCCTAGAACATCAAGAGAGAGCTCATTCGAACGAAAATTAAAAGTTATAGTGCTCTTTTCAGTGACCAAAAATGCTGGAGGGCCAACTTGGCCCCCCACGCCCCTTTTTTCCCAATTTCGTCTGATCAAAATTTTGAGATAGCCATTCTGTTCAGCATAGTTGAAAAATCCGAAAAATATATCAAACAGTTCGTGGTAACGAACTGTAAGTAAGAAGCGACCCGGCTCAATGGTAATCGAAACTCTAAAAAACGGAATTTTGATACCAATAGATACATCAAAAGAATCAGATTTTAATTCTGATTTCAAATATATAAGTTTCATCAACTTTAGTCCTACCAATCAAAAGTTAAGCGCCTGAAAAAATTTGGCTGATTTTTGAAAAAAAAGGAGGAAAGACCCCCTAAAAGCTATAGAAGCTTAATGAAAATCACACCATCATATTCAGCGTATCAGAGAACCCTACCGTAGAGGTTTCAATCACCTATCTACAGAAATGTGGAATTTTGCATTTTTGCCAGAAGCAAGATCACGGATGCGTGTTTATTTTTAATTTATTTTTTTTTCCCAGGGGTGATCGTATTGACCCATTGGTCCTAAAATATCGTGGGAGGAGCTATTGGAACGGAAATTAAAAGTTCTAGTGCCCTTTTTAAGTGACAAAAAAATGGAGGGCAACTAGGCCCCCTCCCACGCTCATTTTTTTCCCAGTCACCTGATCAAAATTTTGAGATAGCTATTTTGTTCAGCATGGTCAAAATATGATAACTATGTCTTTTAGGATGACTTTATCCCCCGGAGTCCCCGGGGAGAGGGCTGAAAGTTATGAACTCCCCCGCCTCCCGCCGGGGGGGGGGGGGGGGTCGGGGTTTATATGGGAGGATCTTTCCATGAAGGAAGTTTTCATTAGGGAAGGGACATTGCTATGAAGGGGGCACCGCATATCCCAGCATTATTAAAGAAAAAGATCAGAAATTAAATTTAAAAAAACAAGTTTGTCAACTGAAAGTAAGGAGCACCATCAAAACTTAAAACGGACAGAAAATATTACGTATATGACTGGGTTCACCCCCTAGTCAATACCTCGCTCTTCAAGCCAAAGAATTTTTAGTACTTTCATAAGAGCTATTTATTCTAATTAACGGCCTTTGTGATTAAGGAGTCATTTTTAAAGAATTGAAACAAAATTCGAATTTTAGCTTAAAGAGCAAGGTGTTGACTAGGGGGCGAACCCCCTAATATAAGATTAAAAATCAATGAATATAGAAGTTCGTTACGTAAGTTAATTCGTAAGTTACGTATATCTATTACTAATCAAAACGTTCGTAAATAAAATTAAACAAGTTTTGAAAAAGCCATTTAATAAAAAAAAGTAAAATTAATATGCAATTTTTTTTTTAATTATTCATGTACGGTGAGCGAAAATCAAAACCTGCATTAATTCAAAAACGTTCAAAAATTAAATAAAAAAACAAGTGTTTTTAACTGAAAGTAAGGAACGATAAACCTAAAAACCTAAAACGAACAGAAATTATTCCGTATATGAAAGGGGCTGTGCCCTCCTCAACGCCTCGCTCTTTACGCTAAAGCTTGACTTTATCACTCTATTTTTTTTAAGCAATAACAAACTTTAGCGTAAAGAGCGAGGTGTTGAGGAGGGCACAGCCCCTTTCATATAGGGAATAATTTCTGTTCGTTTTAAGTTTTAACGTCGTTCCTTACTTTCAGTAATAAGAAACGTGTTTTTTTTTTATTTAATTCAGTAAAGTGCAAAGTATGTTCTGGTCTTTGGAATGCATAGGGGTTTTGACAGTACCGTAATTTTATCAAAATCCTGGGAGGGGGGTTTGGGGGGGGGGGGTGGTTGCGGTAAAGCTGGAGCCAATTTATCCAAATAAAGTGAAAATGACAGCGAATATTTTTTTTTTTTGGGGGGGGGTGCAACAGAAAAAAATGAAAAAAATGCCAAATTGATATGTACTCCCTTATGATTTCTGGGAATACTTCTGGTGTACGCTGTTGCTACGAAATTAAAGAGTAACATTAAACCCCAAAATGAGCAGAATTTATTTCATATGGGAAAGAACTGTCCCTTCCTCATCCACACCTTTGCCTCATAGTTGCAAAAGCTTCAGAGGGTGCTCATAGATCGGAAATTGAGAGTTCAAGTACCTTTTTTTTATAAGTCGAAAGTGATTGTAGACCAATGAGCTGCGGGAGGGGGGGTATCTTCTTAGGGAAAGAACCTTCTACGGTTGATTTTACTGTAAGAGGAGATAATTTCATCATGCAGGGAGAGCCACATTTACCATCACTATTTGAAAAACGATCAGAAATTAAATCTAAAAATAATTTTTTTCAACTGAATGCAAGGAGCGACGTTATAACTTAATACGAACAAAGATTAGTTTTATATAGAGGGGGTTTTCCTAGGGGCTTCGTTTGATGGGGCCAGGTGGAGGCAGTTTCCCCCTCTCCCAATAATGTGGGGAAGAAAATTATTATATATCCCATTCCCGTTGACTGCCCCCACCCCCAATAAAATGCTGGGGATTTGCCCCTGGGCTTCCCTCCTCCTTGATACGTTGCTCTTTACGCTAAGGCTTGACGGTTTTTAATTTTGTCCCAATTTCTTATGAATGACTCTTGAAACGCAAGGGCCATTTAATTAGAAGGAGAAGCTTTTTCATAAGCACTAAACAACTTTAGCGCGAAGAGCAAGGTATTGAGGATGGGAGCAACCCCCTCATATATGGAATAATTTATGCTCATATTAAGGTTTGACTTCGCTTCTTACTTTCAGCTCAAGAATAGTTTTTTCAATTTGATAAATAATGAAAAATTGGAACCTTATGGCTATTTACTATAAACAATTCTTTTGTTAAAGAAAAAAAATATAGCAAAAGTCTCCCTTTCTGAAAGTATTTTACAGGACTTCACGTATCTTCTATTAAAATTGTTTTTGGAAGAACTGCCGTAATTCTCCTACAGAACTGTTTTCATTTGTCTTTCTTCCTCTTTGGATGCACAATCTTACATATGGAGAGAATATTACGGTGGAATTGTAAAGTAAGTAATTTTGAATAAGTAAGTATAACAATAAGTAGTCTAATCCTTCTTTTAAAATACAAGTTTGAGTAGTTCCACAACCAAAAGCCTACACATTTCGAACCAATATACCCCCTGAGGAAAATAGCCCCCCCCCCCCCGAGAAACACCCTACGGAGAATCTAATACATAAGTACCGGATTTTATGTATAATACAGAACAGCCCATAGTAACCAAATGTTAAAAACCCCTTTTAGAAAAAATCTACCAAGTGAAAAAAAAAATTACCATATGACACTGATTCAGGAATGGTAACTATTATTTCGGTTCGTCCCAAAAGTAAAAGTTTATTACGAAAAGAAATTTAGGGTTGTTTAAAATCTGAAAATGAAAAGGCGATCTGAAATTTCAGAAGATAGTCAAAGTCATTTGAGAATTCAATGGATATACAGCTGTTTCCAAAACTTCTGGCATCAATTGGCGTATCCCCCTAGGGTTAATGTTTCAACATTATACTTGCCAGACGAAGCAAATTTTCTGTTCTATTTCAGAACTAAAACAAGAAACATATTATAAGCTAGAAACGAGAAACATAAAGATTGTTTAAAGCTTGCCCCATTCTGTGTACCTCAGAATCAGGAATAGATATATAGATAGATAGATCGTGTATTTCAAAAAGCCCAAGAGCCATATACACACAAAAAATATGAAAATAGAAAAATTACAACAGAGCAAATTACAAACACACATTAACATGAATACATAGCGAAAAATACCTTCTGGTAAAATACCAAAAAAAAATAACTTTAATTCCATATAATTAATAATAATTAATTTTAAAAACATTTCCTTCTTTTTAATCCCTTCTCTATGTACGCACCAATACGAAATATTCTGGTTGGATTACTACTTTGTAAGATATTTGGAAGCAGCAAAACAATCCCATGTAAGTAATTTTCCCTTAAATCAGAGAGCACCGGGCACTTTCGGAGAAAATGGTCCAAATCTTCGTCCTCATCCCTACAAAGAGGACACACATACCGACCATCAGGATATACTATCCCCCTGTCGAACACCATTTGTCTACTCTGGATTGGAAGACAATTCACCCTAAGCTGAATCCATCGACATAAAATCATAGCCGGTAAATTGAATTTAAAATAAATTTCCTCTCCAAAACTAGGTTTAACCTGATTATACTGATTCAATGTAGCAGAATTTAAAACCAGCCCTTGTCAATACTGAATTTCTTGACCCTCTAAGATAAATCGTACCTGGCTTACTAAATTTGTTGGTAGATCAGGGGAACCAAGACCCTCATTCCATAAGTAAGCCATTCCCACTCTTTCTAGTAATGACCTAATTTGGGATGGCCACGACCTTTTCGAATCATAGCTCAACATCTGATAATAAGCAGCACTTACTAGTCTGTCGTCATTGCACCTAATGATCTTCAACCAAAATCTAAGCATCAAAATAGACCTACGTAGTTTTAACGAAAACAGGCCCATATCACCTTTCAGAACCTGTGAATGAGTTGTCTGATGTAATCCAAATAGTCTTTTATAATACTGGAGCTGGAGGGACTCCAACTTCTGTGCCACTTCTCCGCCCCAAATCTCTGCTCCATATTCTAATACTGGTAAAATTTTTGTATTAAATATTCTTTTATGCATTTTTAGGTTTTTAATTCCCATTATCGTCGGATTTCTAAAAATTGCAGACATGGCCAATTTACCTCTATTAATTAGTTCATCAACATGACTCTTTAAACTTCCATTTTCCGATAAAACAAATCCTAAATATTTTATTCTTTTACTTACTTTAAGTTCCTCATTATTAAATTTAAATTTATAATTATCATCGCCACTTGTTTTCCTTTTTTTAAAAATAACAACTTCACTCTTTTCAACGTTCAGCCTTAGTTTTTTCATCTGCAAATAATCATCTATAAGACTCAAAAGCGTCTGCAGATCTTGCGGTGTGCTAGCCACCAAGGCAATATCATCTGCAAATAATAGTAGTGATAGTTTATGGGTCCCTAGACTAACATTCGGAGCCCATCTATTCTCTAGATAATCAACAACATCATTTATAAAAATGCTAAACAATTTAGGAGAAAGAGTGCTGCCTTGTTTTACACCCAGCTTAATATTAAAAAACCTAGAAAACCTGTTACCAACTAACACGATTCCACTCACACAAATATACATACTCACTATCAACCTCACAAACAAATGAGGGAGGCCAATTCTAACCAGGGCATCCTTTAATAGCTCTCTGTCGACACTGTCGAACGCCTTGTGGAGGTCCAGAAATCCCACATAAAGACAAGTTTTTCCCTTTCCGTATTTATCAATTAATGCCTTTAAAATAAATATTGTATCTACCGTCCCGTACCCTGTTCTGAAACCTCCTTGTTGTTCATGTATTATATTATTTTTATATAACCATTTAGAAAGCCTTGTATCTAGTATTTTCTCCATTATCTTACTTAGAGCAGGGACTAGCGCTATTAAACGATAATTTATGTGCAACTTAGGGTTACCTCTCTTAAAAAGCGGCATAAGCAATGATCTCTTCCACTCATTTGGCCATTGTCCTGAAGTTAACACCTTATTACAAAGAAAAACAATTATTGACATAAAAATTGAAAGAAAATTCTTAAATAACGTTACTGGTACACCATCGACACCCGCAGCCGAACCTCCTTTTAAATTCTTGAATACAAACTTGACCTCATCATTACTCACTTCCCCTACTAAATCATAATCATGTTCCTTCATGGGATAAACAACCATCTCTGTGGTATGTGTTACCTCTTGTAATTCTGCGCAATCACCTTCTATGCTTTCTAGGTAATCAGGCCAAGAGTTGGCGTCTGGAGCCACCTGTGTCTTTCCTTTTTCATTTCCAATATCATTCCTTATATAACCCCAAAAATTCTTAAAATCTTTATTTCTAAAATAATTTACAATATCCAGTTTCTTCTTAATCTCAAACTCTTTTTTTTCCTTTTAATTAACCTTTTGTAATCTCTTCTTTTATCTTTATATTCGGCTAATCTTAAACTTTGCTCTTCAGGTTTATCACATTCTTTTAAAAGATTCAATAAATATCTGACCTTTTCTTTCATTAACTTACACTCCAAATCAAAATATCGCTCGTTTTTATTTTCATTTTTATTCAGATTACACGATGCTGCACAACTGCAAATTATTTCATTTAACTCCATAATTATACCATGTATATCTTTTCCATCTTCTTCTAACGCTTTCAACTTATTTGTTATATGCAACTTCATAAGCTCCTTTTAAATTTTTCAAAATCATTATCATTTAAATCATATCTAATTCGTTTTCCTAAGCCCTCTAATTTAAGCTCCCCATTAGATAAATTTCCAACTCGAGGAACAACATCCTGAAGCTTCCCAGTCTTCAGCTCAAGCTTAATAGCTCTATGATCGGATCCAACTAAATCTAGTACATCAATACCAATCGATCCAATCAAATCATTCCATATAGACTGACTTTCTTCATCCGAATATTAGAAGTTGGAAGTTCTTGTAAGCATTTTTTAATTACTCCACCGGTAGTATTGGCGGTAATATCTTCATTTCTTCATCCGGAATATTAGAAGTTGGAAGTTCTTGTAAGCATTTTTTAATTACTCCACCGGTAGTATTGGCTTTTATATATAAAATTCTTTCAGTTTATTATTCCCCACCCAAAACCAAAAATCTGAGAAAATTTGCCTAATTTTTGAAAAAGGGGACCCCCCCCCCCAAAAAAAAAGAAGCAAGAGATCTTATTGAAAATCTTGGTAAATTCTACTTTAGCTGCTTTTGGCTATCTTAAAATGGGGTAAGGTTAGGAAAATGAAACTTTCAGGGATGGGTCTACAGGCTAAAGTATTTCCCGGGAAGATATTTTGAAGTACCTACCTCCACTCCTTCTCCCTCTAGAGGGTCCTGAAATTTGCCTACATGACAGATCCATGCCCATTGAAATTTTGACAAAACAACATTTTACCTTAATTTTCAGTTATTAGTTTCTTTTTCTCTGGCCTTAGCTCTGAAAAAATTTCAGTTATTTGAGCAGAATTTTAAGTCGTATCAATTTCTTATTCCCAAAATTTAGGAAATGTATTTGCATATCTTTAAAACCTTATAAATTCGGATTGAGCAAAGTTGTGAAGCTGAAAACAATTTTAGAGGGAGAAGGAGTGGAGGTAGGTACTTCAAAATACCTTCCGAGGACATACTTTTGCCTGTAGACCCATCCCTGAAAGTTTCATTTTCCTAACCTAGCCCCTTTCCAAGATAGTCAAAAGCAGCTAAAGTAGAATTTTACCAAAATCTCTTTATCAGATACATCATATGATGGGCGCACATAGGCTGAATTTTAGGGGGGGGGGGCTTACCTGGTCTAATCGGCACTTCCAGTACTGTATAATTGAAATCTCAAGACAAAATATCATAAGCAGCATGATAGTGTTGCCTAAGTAAACAGCGATGTGGAGCCAATATATTGTTTTGTTTTTTAGACCAGGGCACTTCTTAGAGAAAGAAGAGCTATTTTTAAGAGTCAAATTTATCGAAGGTCAGCTATACCCCAACCCCACGTCAAATTTTCCCCATATGCATCCAATAGAAATTTTAAGATAGCCATTTGTTAAAAAATAGTCCAAAGATCTCATAACATGGTCTTTGGGGTTGACAAAATCCCCCAGAGTATGGGGGTAAGGGTTTTAGGTTATGCCCTGGGGGGATGTAAGGTTCTTAGAAAGAGGTGGTATTTTGAACTTTAGAGGAGGCTCATTTGATTTGAATGCATAGTTCTAGTTCCATTTTAAGAGTCAAGCTTGATGGAGAGAAAATAGCTCTCCCCCCCCCTGATATTCTATTTTCCCCAAACACATTCGATCAAAATTGTGAGATAGCCATTTTGTAGCCAATAGTCCAAATAGAATATAACAACGTCTTCAGTAAACATATATAATAAATATTTAGGCAGACGTTGAACTAAATCAAAAACCAACTATGAGCATGTAGACTTTCAAATCGATTACAAAGCAATATCTCAAGAACAACTTTTATTATTAAGTTAGATCTTTAAGAGTTGTGGGGATTTTGAACTAGCCAGAAGGCACTATGTGTTTACTTTTTGTACTACAGCTACAGCTACTGTAACTAATGACACCATGAGTATCAAGGTGAAACTTCTAGGAAGTGTTTAGGGGGCGTTCCAATTAAATGAAAAAACTGTATACTTGCAGGTTTTTAAAAAGGCATATAAGCAATATCATAGGCAGAACCACTCTATAATAGCTATAAATATCATTGAAACATTTATAGAAGCTAGTTCGATTCAAAATTAAAAGTTCTAGGGTCCTTTCTAAGACTAAAAAGACATTGGAGGGCAATCAGCCCGTCTCTCAAGCCAATTTATTTCCCAAACACATCTAGTCAAAATTTTGAGATAACTATTTTGTTCAGCACAGTAGAACGGTCCAGCAACTATTTCTTTAGGGATATTGGGCATGTCAAACCCCCACAATTATGCCAATTTATAGATTCTTATAGAAACAAAAACATGAAAAAAAATTTCATGAAAATGACTTTGTCAATAAAAAACAAACAGAAATTCATCTAAAAAAAACTTTTTCCACAAAACAAGTTTGTCAAACAAAACTAAAGGGCTCCATTAAGCCAAAATGGACAGAAATGAATTCAAGTAATCATCCAAGCGTAAAACTTCCACAAATATCTATCAATAAATAAATGCAACTCAAAAAAAACAGAAATTAGAATAAATAGCCGAGTCAAACTCGAAATGAGCAAATACTAACATTAGTAGGGCTGATAACATGGTCGTATCCAGGGGGCAGGGGCTAGGGGGTTTGAACCCCCCTCCAAATATTTGTCTGACTCGTAAAAACATAAAAAATGGACGTAAAAATTGTATGCGTGTTTTGAGTTTTTTTGTGTAACCCCCCCCCCCCGAATATTCTTTTTCGGGGGGCACAGCCCCTTTCATATACGGAATAATTTCTGTTCGTTTTGAGTTTTAACGTTGTTCCTTACTTTCAGTAAAAAAAAAACTTGTTTTTTTGCAAATTTAATTCAGTAAAGTGCAAAGTATGTTCTGGCCTTCGGAATGCATAGGAATTTTGACAGTGCCGTAACTTCTTCAAAATCCTGGGAGGGGGGGGTGGTGGTAAAGCTGGAGCCAAGTTATCTAAATTAAGTGAAAATGACAGTGAATATTTTTTTTTTTTGGGGGGGGTGCAACAGAAACGAAAAAATAAACAAAAATGACAAATTGGTATGTACTCCCTTATGATTTCTGGGAATACTTCTGGTGTACGCTGTTGCTATGAAAGTAAAGAGTAACATTAAACCCCAAAATGAGCAGAATTTATTCCGTATAGGAAAATACTATCCCTTCCTCATCCACACCTTTGCCTCATGGTCGCAAAAGCTTCAGAGGGTGCTCATTAGATCGGAAATTGAGAGTTCAAGTACCTTTTTTTATAAGTCGAAAGTGATTGTAGACCAATGAGCTGTGGGGGGAGGGGTATTTTCTGATGGAAAGAACCTTCTATGGTTGATTTTACTGTAAGGGAGATAATTTTATCATGCAGGGAGAGCCACATTTACCATCATTATATGAAAAACGATCAGAAATTAAATTTAAAAATAATTTTTTTCAACTGGAAGCAAGGAGCGACGTTATAACTCAATACGAACATAGATTAGTTTCATATAGAGGGGGTTTTCCCAGGGGCTTCGTTTGATGGGGCCAGGTGGAGGCAGTTTCCCCCTCTTCCAGTAATGTGGAGAAGAAAATTATTATATATCCGATTCCCGTTGACTGCCCCCCCCCCCAATAAAATGCTGGGGATTTACCCCTGGATTTCCCTCCTTCTTGATACATTGCTCTTTATACTATGGCTTGACGGTTTTTAATTTTGTCCCAATTTTTTTAAGAATGGTTCTTGAAGCGCAAGGGCCGTTTAATTAGAAGGATAAGCTTTTTCATAAGCACTAAACAACTTTAGCGCGAAGAGCAAGGTATTGAGGATGGGAGCAACCCCCTCATATATGGAATAATTTATGCTCATATTGAGGTTTGACTTCGGTTCTTACTTTCAGCTCAAAAATAATTTTTTCAATTTGATAAATAATAAAACATTGGAGCCTTATGACTCTTTACTATAAGCAATTCTTTTGTTAAAGAAAAAAAATATAGCTAAAGTTTCCCTTTCTGAAAGTATTTTACAGGACATCATGTATCTTCTAAATCACCTTAAATCTTAATGAGTTGTTCTCAAACTGTGGTACGTGTACCTTTAGGGGTACGCCAAAGTTTTTTAGGGGGTACGAGACCGGCCAATAATATAATAATAATAATATAATATAATATAGATTTATTACCTGCCAAAACTGTAAAAGATACAATGGGCGGCAGAGTATAAAAAAGTGAAAAAAATGCAAAAAGAAAAAAAGAAAAAAAAGGACAAACAACAAAGTACGGTTTAACACGAATATATACAATGAAATGGGCCCTCAACATCGACATTCAAATAACACATTCAACTCAAGTCTGTCCCTGAAGAGTTACCCAAGGATGACCTAGAGTCATGAACTTTTTATGAAAACTCGCTACTCTGGCAGGAACTGCCAAGGCAGGGTCTATCAATCCAAATCTACTGATCAAATACCGGGTTTTTGGACCATGGTGGTAGTCCAAGCAGATACTTAGCATATTTAAAATAAATCGTGCGCAACTTTTTCTTCTCTGTCTGTGTGAAGCAACTCCAAAACGGAGAGATGTAGAGAAAACTCGGTAAAGCAAATGCATTATACAATCGGGCTAAAATATCATGACTAAATCTCGCCTTGCTCGGGACAAGCTTTCCATATGCAGAACGAACTTTTCTAAGGGTATCAGCGATAATAAGTACGCGTGTGGCCTTGAGTGACGTACCGATCGGGACTCCAAGGTAAGTAAGTGATGGAATAGGTTTGATTTCCGTATCATCTAGCATAACGCATATGTCCTCAGTTGACACTTTATAATTGAAAAATAACAATTCAGTTTTCGATGGATTAAATGTATGGCCGACACGAGCATATTCTACCTTTAATGCTCTAAAACAACTCTTTATTCCATTCAGGGTTCTACTAATGTTTAAAATGCCGTCGGCATAACCTATGAGCGACACATCAATCCCGCATAAAATACACGTTGTTGGTGCTTCATGTTGCACTTCGATTACGGAATTATTGAATAAATCTGGTGAATTTACTGCTCCTTGCCTAATACCCTTATTCACTGGTATATCAATTTCTAAAAGCATATCACAATCCCAACCAGGACACTTTATCCTAACACAAAGATTACTATACATTGAATCAAGGGGTCCGATGACCGAATTTTCTACGCCTCTCTCTGCTGCAGAGAGTAAAATATGTTCGTGGATAGATGAATCGAAAGCACGGGCAAGATCATGGGCTGCTAAAACTAAAGAATCATTGTCATTCTCAGTGTCAGTCAGTATAGACACCAGCGAGTAAAGGGCATGATCACATCCAAGCGATCGCTGGAACCCAAGCTGGTGTGGGGGAACCAAGCACTTGCTTCTAATTTCGTCACGAATAAGAAGCTCAAATAGTTTACATAGTGTAGTCGACACAGTAATGGGCCTATATGAAGAGCACTGGGAGGGAGGCTTCCCTGGTTTGAGAATAGGTGTTATTACACCAATGCAAAAGGTATCCGGGACGATACATCTGGTAACGATATTTGAAATAATAATGATACATGTTCAAGAAGTTGTTCACTACCATAGAGTAAATGCTGGCCACAAATTTTATCGAAGCCTCTCGAAAATTTCTTTTTTAGCTTTTTCAGGCATTCACGTATTATACTTAACTACCATGTTCTCTTTCGGCAGTTTTAGCATTTCATCTAGCTCACTCCGGTAAGAATTCCGTAGCGCTTGGTCAGGACTTTTGAACTGATCGGTGAAGTAAGTATTCCAGGCCTCTTTTGTTGGAAGGGGGACCTCAGAGGTCGATTCTTTGGGCTTCACTAAATTCCGCCAAAGAAGTTTGGGATCGGACTTTACTTTTCTTGCTGTATTCGTCAAATATGTCTCTACGGTGCTTAGACAAGGCTTTGGCAAAGGCACGTTTAGTATGATTCTTCACTTTCCAGACTTGCCCAGATCTTGGCTTACCACTGTCACACCATAGGCGAAACCAGAACTTTGCAGTCTGGCATGCTTCTGTTAAACTTGGTTAGCGGACCATCCTCTAATTTCAGTGTTTACTCGAACTTTTCGAGAGGGTACGGCTGCTGATTCGGCACACCGAAGGGCATGGCATATTGAGGCAGAGTGAATGTTCAACAGAAGTTTCTGCTCTTCGGCCGGGATGTCACTGTTGGACATCAGTAGCGGGAAAGGGACTTGGATCTTTTCAAGAATGTTATTACACACTTGTTGATACTGTTGGATCGCAGCATCATCGAGCTTCCAATCTTGCACAACTTTGAGCTTTGGAGCTGCGCTTTTTTTTTACTTCAGAGAACGGGCAAGCAAAACTCAAGGATATAGGTAAGTGATCGCTAAGTGTACCACCCATTAGTACCGACACAGATTCGTTCTGGACATTGAATGATGTAACAACATGGTCGAGATTAGATACAGAGCCACTGTTATGACAATAACTGAAGTTTTTATCTTTATCCACAACCTTGAAGCCATCTGGTAAGACTCCTAAGGCTATTTGTGTTCTGGGACTGTCAGTGTCAGTAAGGTCGCAGTTGAAGTCACCAATAATTAAATAGTCATGACCCGACTGCTTTATTCTCAACACACATTTAGCAAGTTTCTCACAGGATAGGTTGAATTTTCTCTCTGATCGATCATTCTTATAGTTAGTAGGAAGGTAAACACAGATCAGAACAATACCATAGACGTCCACTGCGATAAAACTGTCTTGCTGCTCGACAAGTTAGGCGGAGATATGATTTTTAATTACAATAGCAATGCCTCCAGATGGCCTTCCTCTACAGCTTGATTTCGCTTCTCTAATAAAGAACCGATGCTTGTCAGAGAACTTGATACAATCCAAGCTATTCTTGCTTAAGAAGTGTTCTTGTATGCAAACTATGATCCTTGGTAAATTGTTTAATAATTGGCACCTTATCACGCAGATTTCCGTTCATATTCCAAGATATTACTTTAAGAGATGAAATGGTGGCTCTTGTCATTGCGGTTTCTTCATTGCTTTCAGGACTTCGGGACAACGGATGCTATAACAGGGGTGCTTATCGGATTTGCAAAGCGCGCACCGAATAGGATTTTTGCAAGGATGCTCCTTTTTTGAAGCATGGCCTTCTTCGCCGCATCTAACGCAACGTTTAGAGTTTTCACATTTCGATGCTAGGTGTCCATAATTTTGACAGTCTAAGCACCGGCGTGGGACATTAATAAACTCATCAATATGAATTCTTTCGTATCCTATCAAGGGCGGGTTCCGCATTGCATGTTGCAGATCACTTTCAAGGGAAAACTGCAGTTTGAAGGACCTGGCTGCTCGGATTTGCTCTGCTTTAACACAATTCGGGACCACGGCTAATAGAGCATCAGCATCAATTTCTGTGGATATAAGTCTAGCTATACCAGAAAAGGTAGGAGTTTTCATTTTGGGGTCCAAAGTCGCATTATCACCGTTTAGAATAGCAACACTCAGTTTTTCGGCCGCTTGTTTGTCTCAGGTTTATACGCCATTCAGTTTGGGTTTGCTTCAGCTCACCAACATGATCTGTTATGCTTGAATTGTTGTTACATACTTTGTCAATAAAAGCTTTTCTCCCAGCAGCGGAAGGTGGCGGGTTTGCCGGCTTCTTAAGAATGACAGCATAGGTGGAACTTTTCGGTGCTTGTGTTGGCAGGCTATGCGTTGTTGAGTCCTTATTTCGGGCAATCAGTGAATCTAACTTCGTATTCATCTCGTTAATGTTTCTGGTAACAAATGCGCATATTTGGCTACCGCAAGAGGGGACTTCTTGGGGCTCGGCAATAACAAAAGTCGGTAGCTCCACACTTTTCAGATCACATTCTTTTAAGATTTTCATTATGTTGAGAACATTTTCACTTTCAATATGTTTTATGGAGGGGCGTACGTTTGGATGAACAATAGAGTAGATGAGGATTTTAGCCTCCTTGATCGATTCCTTCCCAAATAAGTCGGTGCACGTCTTAGCTATCTCATCTTTCGGTACACCGCTGAGCATTGATCTTAGCACATAGTTCAGTACAGCATTCCAGACCATTTTTTTTTGGAGTGGTCAACAAAGAAACAAAAAAGCTATCTGACAGTTACGCAATAATGGTGGTTTTTGAAGGTAATTGTCTTCCCCCAAGTGTGTGATTTTGTGGAAGAAAAAGAGAAGTACAGGTGTATAACAGGAGATTATTACAGTGCCATAAGTGTCAAAAATATGGCCATAAACAGGATGTTTGTAGAGCTCAAGCTCATACATGCCTAAGATGCTCAGGAAATCATTCATCTGATATGTGCCATCTCAAAAACACTGATAGCACCTCAAGGCCCAAATCATATATATATGCCAATTGCAAAGGCAATCATTCTTCTACATCATCTGCCTGCCCTGTTAGAATCCAGAATAGAGAAATCCTACAAGTGGCAGAGAAAAATCACGTGGGTTTTAAGAGAGCCCAAGTAACCTATAGAAGCTATGCAGATGTGGCAAACAAAAAACTTCTGTGAGTACCCCTTATTTCAATCAAAGTCATAATGAAATTACAATAAATATGAAGCAAGAAATTGAACAGAAGGCAGCAAAATCCCTAATAATTGGATTACTTCTAAGACCAGAAATGCTTAAATTAAGTGAACTATCATTAATAGAACGTATAAATAAATTATGTACCCTTGTGCATGAATTGCAGCTTGGACAGCTAAACAAAGATGAAATTAGAAGTGTTTGTTTAATTAATGAGACAGCAGCACAACAATATGGACCTTAAAATACTATCATGGAGCTCACAATCAGTGAGGAATGAGAGTGAGGAATGAGAATTTAATAAAAGATACTAGCTAAGGGGGTACTCCAAGGTTTGCAAGTTTGTTTTAAAGGATTTGGTGGTTCACATTGTCATATGTCCCTTCAAAATCTAGGAAAGCTGCAACTAGGACATTATTTTTTGAGAAAGTTTCATTTATTGCATTTGTTAGCAAAATGAAAGCATCTGTTGAGGAGTGGTGTTTCCTGAATCCAGTTTGAGTGTGTGGGATCATATTATTTTTTTCAACAAACCAGAGGAGTCTGTGATAGATCATTTTCTCCATTATTTTCCCCATCACAGGAGTAATCATTATGGGCCTTTAAGACTCAGGGTTATCTTTTGGTTTATTTTTCTTTAGGATTGGTAGGAGGGACGAACATTTCCATATATTGGGGAACCTAGAAGATGCCCAAGCGTGATTATAACAATTTAGCAGTTCTTGTTTGTATGAAGGTGTGAGATTCTTTATCCATGTAGGGTGTATATTGTCATAGCTGCCGCTAGTTTTGGTCCTAATATTATGTATTGCATTATTCAATTCCTGGATTGAAAATGGATTAGTTATGTACTCGGATCCTGGGCGTGGTTGGTAACTTGGGTTCATAGGAATTGTGGACAGTTTGCTTTGATTATTTGATGTTAGCTTATTAACAAAAAGAGTTGCAAATAGGTTAGCTTTTTCATTATCATTGTCATAATGGATATTATTATGTATAAGCTCATACAGGAGTGGGTTGGGGGAAGTCTTTTTCCCGCAGATGTGGCTTATGACTTTATGTATAATTGGCTCATGTGTTTCTCTGGAGAGATTATTTGCAAAATTATTCCAGCAATTATATTTAGCATCTATTATAGTCCTTTTTAGATTAGATTCTGCTTGTAATTTTTTTAAATATGTAGTAGGTGATGGTTTTTTTATGAATTCTGTCCTAGCTGCCTTTTTTATCCTCCATTTATTTAGGCACTCATTTGTCCACCATGCTTTAGGAATTTGTTTAGGGAATGTTTTCTTAGGTGTTGTCTTGGGGATAGCATGATTAGCAGTATTTATTAGTAAAGATGTCAAGGCTTCAGCATGTGTTTCAACTGTTGTGTTAGAAATGCATGAACTTTGGGTGAAATGCATACAATCAGTAAGAACGTATGATTTTGAGGATAGCAGAAATCAATCCGAAATTGGTTCATTACCCGAAAAGTAGCAAGAAAGTTTGAGAGACATGTGTACCAAGGATTAAGTAGGAAAGAGGGAAGATTTGCATTTCGTCTTAGATCAGGCCATGCAGATACAAAATTATACTGGGCAAAGTTTTATGGAGAGTCAAGTAACTGTGAGTTTTGTGACAAAGAAGAAAGTCTGGTACATCTTCTTATAGATTGTGATAAGTACACTCTCCAAAGACAGCATATCAAGTCCTTTTTTATAAAAGAAGAAAACAGTTGAGTGTAAATTTGATTTTGGGAGGATTTGCAAATGATAGTGACAATATACAAATCCTAAAGCAGGTAAAGCTGGCTGTACAGTTTATAATTGGGAGAGATAGGACGATGTGATGGGAAGAATAATTATGATTAATTAATGTGACAGAGCAGATTATTGATGATCGACTAACTAAAGTGGGATCCAGATTTATTGAAAGAAGACCCAAGTGACCCAGCAGTCAAGAGGGGTCTTTAATTCGTTCATCATCATCATCATCACTAAGAATATGTCTGCCTTTCTCCTCAGGACTCTGAACAAAAATCAAATGTATGTTTTAACTTCATTGTGTTGATTAAAGTGGAAAACTTATTAGTAAAGCTTTAGTTAATCAGCTTTTTGTTAAACTGGAAAATTGAGCCTTAAAAACCTCTGAGTGTAGCCTATGGCCTAGCTTAGAGGTCATTCTCAAACTCCCAACCCATGGGCTAGAATTTAGCTAAAATTCTAGCTTAGCCTCTTTTTGGTATCTTGGAAAAGGGCTACATTAGGAACATGAAACTTTCAAGGATAGGCCTATTTCTACAGACTGAAGTAGCCTATGTCCCAGGAAGGTAGGCTATATATAGCCTATTTGCACATTAGGGTAGGGGAGGGAGTTTAAACGGTCAAAATATACCAAAATCATATTATTGAGTTTCAAATAAAGTGAATACACTATTTGATGCCTTTTTTATGCTGATTACGAATATAATAAGCATTTCTATTGGAAATGAATTCCAGCCCCCCCCCCCCTATATAGGCTATACCTAACCTAACCCTGAATTGGCATATATAGGGGGGCTGAAATTCATTCCCAATAGAAATGCTTATTATATTCATAATCAGCATAAAAAAGGCATCAAATTGTGTATTCACTTTAGTCCTAACTCAAATAATATGATTTGGTATATGTAACAATTTGTCTCTTCAAGCATATACTTCAAAAACCCAGGTCACAAAACCTGAAATAATACAAGCATAAGCAAAGCACAAGCAATACATAAGAGCAAGCAAAAGCACAAGCAATACATAACAGCACACATACACAAAATACAAGCAAAGCATGGCAAGTAAGTAAGGAATATTACAACTCCCTTCTTTTCAGAAGAGCTTGTCAATCATAGGTTTATTCTTGACGGTGGCTTGACTTGTCAACCACTCCTGGTAGTTACAGAACTTCTGAGACTGTTGTCGACTTTGGCCGCGGAAGGCAGGGAGACCACAGTGTTTTCCTGGCCCACGGCGACCAGCAATTCTGGCATGCTGGCTTGGCGAAAGTGCACGTCCTCTGTTTGGGGTAAGTCCGGAGAGTGATGCCATGAATCGTGTACTGATGAGCTGCCAGTGTTTGAATCAGAATCAGAACTCTTCTCATCTGTAGTCACAACTTTCAAGTGCTTTCTATTCCGGCGGTATTGTCTGTTTGCTTTTGTCTGTACTACATACGATCGTGGCGCATCTGCTTCTCGGAGGACTGTTGCAGGTTGCCAGGTTTGATCATTGGACCGTACTCAAACTTGTTGGCCTATCTGCAGCGGATTAAGGCTTTTGGTATGTTGATCATAGTAGCGTCTCTGTCTTTCCCTTTCTTTATTCCTTGTGGACATGAATTCCTGCATAGGTACAACTTTTGGAGATAAGTGCTCAATGGTGCAGGGCACTAGGGATCTCAAGTTTCTACTCATTAGCAGTTGGGCTGGGGAAGCTAGACCATTGACTGGTGTGTTGCGGTACTCAAGGAGAGCTAGCTCGAGGTCAGTTTTCGATTTCTTTGTTTTCATGATCATGGCCTTAGCAATACCAACTGTTTTCTCAGCAAGTCCGTTGGACTGAGGATGGTTCGGGCTAGAGGTGTTGTGTTGTATTCCCCACTGTCTCATGAAATCCTTGAACGTTTCTGAAGTGAATTGTGGGCCATTATCAGATGTAATCATCAAGGGTATCCCGAATCTAGAGAAGTGAGATTTTAGCTTCTGGATTATGAGGTTCATGTAAGTATTTATTCCCAGCTCATCAGCTTCAAAAAATTGACTGTAATAATCCACTATGATCAGATAGTATCTTCTGGATATGTAAAACAGATCAATGCCAACATGCTCCCAAGGGTAGCTGGGAATATTGTGATGAAGCAAGGGTTCTCTTGCATTTGCTGTAGAATAAGTGCAGCACGCATCACACTTCTTGACAAAATCTTCTATTGTCTGACTCATCTTTGGCCAGAAAATGACTGATCTGGCTCTGTTTTTCGTCTTCTCGATACCAAGATGTGAAGCATGGATGCTTTGCAATACAGCGATTTGCATGCTGTCTGGGATGACAAGACGGTCATCTTTCATGATGATGTCATCAACAACACTGAGATTACTTTTAACTGTCCAGAATTCAGCTATGGATGACGGAACCATTGATCTTTTTTTGGGCCAACCTTCTTCTACCATTTTCCTCAGAACCCTCAGCTGTGGATCTCTGAGCGTTTCTTGTTTCAACTCTGATAGCTTTTCTTGACTGATTGGTAGTAGTTTCATAACGGAGTGTACATAGTATTCAATTTCTCTGTGAAGCAATGGTTCCTCAGTTTCTAAGTGGAGCCGGGAGAGGGTATCTGGGATCGGTATTTTGGTGCCTGGTTGATATGTTATACTGAAATTGTAGGGTTGTAGATGTAACAGCATTCTTTGAAGTCTCGGCAATGACTTATTGATCGGCCGATTGAGGATTGTTTCCAGGGGTTTATGGTCACTGATGACTTGGAAGTGACAGCCATAGAGATACTGATGAAAATGGCGACATCCAAAAACAATGGCATACAGCTCCTTTTCAATTTGCAAGTATCTCTGCTCTGTTTCATTCAGCAATTTTGATGCAAATGAAACAATTTTATTCTCTTGAAGCAGGACAGCACCAAGTCCTGATTTGGAAGCATCAACTTGGATCTCTATTTGATTTTTTGTAGGATCGAAGAGCGAAATTGTTGTTATGATCGACGCTTTAATTTTCGTGAGTGTGGCTTCATGTTCATTCGTCCAGTTGAATTGCTTCTGCTTAGCTAAGGTCCTAAGAGGTTCATTGAGGCTTGACAAATTTGGGATATAGCATGAGAGGTAGTTTAACATCCCAAGGGCTGTTTGTAGTTCTTCCTGGGATTTGGGTGATGGCATTTTCTCTATTGCTCGGATTTTCTCGGGATCTGGATGGATTCTGTTTTCGGAAATGATGTGTCCAAAGTAAGGTATTGAAGCTGATTTGAAGATGCACTTATCTTTGTTAAGCTTGACTCCCTTTTCTCTAGCTCTTAAAAGGGTTTTTTGAAGATTTCTGTCATGGTCCTCTTCAGATACACCAGAGATGATCATATCATCCGAAATTACTGAGAATCTCTTGAGGTTGCTGAATGCCTCTTACATGTGGCATTGGAACTCATCTTGTGCAGACTTGAGTCCAAAGGGCATACGTCTAAATTTGTATTGCCCATATGGAGTTGAGAATGTAGTCAGTTCGGAAGATTCGTCATCAAGACATAAGTTCCAATATCCTGTTCAGGCATCTAGCTTGGAGAAGTACTTAGCGGATACATGCTTTTTCACAGCTTCCTCAAAAGTTGGCATAGGATGGTGGGGTCTCTTTATGGCTTTGTTGAGATTGTGAGGATCTATACAGACTCTCAAGGTTCCATCTGGTTTCTCAACAACCACAGCTGAGTTCACCCAATCAGTTGGATGGGTCACCTTCTCGATGACTCCTAGGTTTTCCATACGATCTAGTTCTTCCTTGAATTTGGACTGGAGACTCAAGGGGATTCGTCTCGTGGGCTGAATGGATGGCTGTGCACCTTCCTTGAGGATTATTTTACATTCACCTTCCAGTTTCCCAACTCCTTCAAATAGGTTGGAAAATTTGGTGAGTATCTTATTGGTGCTGAGCTGTCCAGATTGAAGACTTAAGTATCAGCTTTATCAGGTTCAGCTTATGACTGGCACTGAAGCCAAGGATAGGAGTAGGGGCTGACTGCACTACAAAAAACTCTATGGGTTGACTATCATTTGATTTGTAGGCACAGTCGATCTTACATGTCCCCAGGACGGGAATAGTCTGACCACAAAAGCTTGTTAAAATGTGGTTTGTAGGGTGGATTGCAGGTTCTGGATTCAGTCTTTCCACCGTCTGTCTGGTAATGATACTAGCTTGTGCCCCTGTGTCAATCTTGAATTTCACACTGAACTGGTTGGTGATTCTTAGTTTAGCATATGGCTGGTCATCAGCTTTATCCATCATTAGTTGATGGATGAATAGTTTGTCAGTTTGTTGAGCTTCAGAACTGATGATGTTCACAGTCTTTTTGCTACCATGGCAGACAGGTGCAAAATGGTTGGGTTTTCTGCAGTTACTGCAGATCTTCCCTTTTGCAGGGCACTGGTGATTCTGTGAATAGTCTCCGCCACAGAAGTAACATTCACGGTTTTCAATTCGGTCACAATTGGGTTTCCACAGTCTATTTTGATTCTTCTTCATGATATCAACTTCTATTATTTCGTCAACAATCGTAGCTCCATATGAGCAGTCTCGCACTAAGATTTTCAGTTCAGTTGCATATTGTTCTATAGTTTCGCCTTCCCTTTGGTCATGTTTGTGGAATGTATATTGGGAGAATATGGGGTTTGACGGTGGATTAAAGTAGTCATCAAATTTGGCAAGGTATTCACAAATTTTGTCTTTTTCATCAGCTGCTAGCATCCAAGTGCTGAACACATCTCGTCCTTTTTCACCAAGCCAAATTAGCAGATATGCACACTTGATTTTCTCACTTTTTCCGCTCAAGGGTCCATCAAACATTAGATTAGCATGACTTTTGAATCTAGTCCAAGCCTCTTTTAGATTGTCCGATTCCCAGTTCAGCTCAGGATATGGGACGGTGGTATCCATCTTCTACTCTGACACCATGTAACAATTTGTCTCTTCAAGCATATACTTCAAAAACCCAGGTCACAAAACCTGAAATAATACAAGCATAAGCAAAGCACAAGCAATACATAACAGCAAGCATAAGCAAAAGCACAAGCAATACATAACAGCACACATACACAAAATACAAGCGAAGCATGGCAAGTAAGTAAGGAATATTACAGTATATATTGACCGTTTAAACTTACCTCTCATTTACATCAGAAATAGAATTAACCTGTCCCCCTAATGTGCCTAAATATATCCTGAATTGGTATATATAGGGGTGGGGGTAAAAATTCATTTCTGACAAAAATGATTATTATATTTAGAAAGAGCATAAAAAAGGCATTGAGTGATATGTAAGTCAATAATATGAACAGCAAAAAATTTACTGACATTTTTTTTATTGCTCATTTTTGTAACTTCCAAGTTTTGTTTGCATTTTCACAATTTATCCCCTGTCCCCCTGTAATGGTCTCATTTAGGCTGGGCATAGCCATAAGCTATAGAAAGAAAGTTATCAAAAAATGATGGAATCCTCATTTGATTATATGCATCAATCATCAATGTATCAAATTTACTTGTTTTTTTTTCCATTTTCTCTTGAAATTAGAATAGGCTATAGTTTTCCTTGTATTCTTAAGATGCATTCTGTGAGACTCTGCACACCAATAAAACAGTTTGACATTGACAAGAATTGCAAAAAGTACAGATATTTTCCTTTATATCTATACCACAATTTAAAATGTATTTTCTAGTCATTTATAGGGATTAAGTTGAAAACAAAATAGTAATGCATGACATAATACATTAGAAATACATAATAGGATCTGCACATCAGAGAGAGGGGGGGGGGGGGGGGGCTGAGTCTGCACAAAAATTATTTCAGTGATAGATCATATAAAATAAAAGGAATGTAAAGAAAGTTTGAGAAATCATTAAAATATGAATTAAGGAGATATGAAATAGAGGCCATGGATAAAAGATGCAGCCAGACAGCATAATAGTAAAATATTGTAGACTAGGTCTACTGGTATGTTAATAATTTAACAGGGAATAGTCAATCTGGACTTGTCCTAGTTAAAAATAAGAACAGAGCCACAATTACAAGGAAAGAGTTAAAGAGAGAGAGACAGAACATTTTGAGAATAGGTAAAACCATAATAGGGTTACAGTAAAAGCTACAGAAAAGAATAAGAAAGTTTGCAATACCTTGAATGTGAAGAAAGTTTCACTTCATGAGGAAGAATTGATGACAGTATGACCTTAAATTACACTTGCCAGCAATATGGACAAATACTGTAGATGCTAGTCATCAATCAAAGATGATGGTGACTCATCTCACCAGGGTATTAAAGGGATTATTAAGTAATAAGGCCCCAGGCTCTGACAGTGTGGTAAATGAGGTTTTTTAGTATGTTGATTATTAGGTTAGAGATAAGCTACTGAAAATTATGAATATGATTTTTTCAAAGAAGTAACTAGCAATTTCAGGAAACTTGAATTAAACCTGTCCCTGAGAAATGCAATAAGTGTGTATTGTAATTATTTGTCTAGTTTCTGCAGGAAGCAAATTAATTAGCATGATTATAATTTTTAGACTTAGAGATGCTGTAGATAAAGTTTTGAGAGAAGACTGGTGTGGCTTTAGGAAGGTTCTATGATATGTTAACCAAATTTTCACTCTTGGATTAAAAATTGTATACTAGATAATTACATTAAAGGGATTACTGCTATGTACAAGAGTAACATTGCTCCAGTTAAGGTAGGAAATGAGGTTAGTAGCCGGTTTTGGTGTTTAGCATGGCCAGTTTCTATTCCAATTTATATGGATGTTTTTAATGGACTTTGTCATAAGGAGCATAGCAAAAGTAATGGGGTAAGTAAATTTCTCCTAGATTTAGATTATAATGATGATTTAAGCATTGTGTAATAAAATGTTAGCAAAATGAATAAACTTTGAAAGGTTTTGCAAGTTGAGAATGCAAGAATAAGTTTGATATAAATGTTAAGAAGACTAAGCTACTAAGGCTAAGAATAAGTAAAGGTGAAGTTGGGTAATAAGAAGATTGATCAAGTGGACAGCATCACTTGCCTAGGTAGTATTATTAGTAAAGGTAGTTGGTGCAGTGAAGATGTTAAAACTAGAATGGCCAAGACCCAGGGTGTTTTTTCAAAGTTATAAAAAGATTGGTAGAATAGGAGGATAAGTCTGCAAACCAAAATATAGAATTTTGGAATGTTGTTCTGTAGTAGCTGGTTTTGTATTAAATTTGGTGTTTAGAATGGTCACTTTCTATCTCAATTTACATGGATGATATTGATGGACTTTGTCATAAGGAGCATAGTAAAATCAATGGGGGAAGTAAAATTCTCCTAGATTTAGATTATGATGAGGATTTAAGCATTGCGGAATAAAATGTTAGCAAAATGAATTAACTTTGAATGGTTTTGCAGGTTGAGGATGTAAGAATAAGTTTGAAGTAAATGTTAAGAAGACTAAGCTACTAAGGCTAAGAATAAGTAAAGGTTGAATATTGGGTAATAAGAAGATTGATCAAGTGGACAGCATCACTTACCTAGGTAGTATTATTAGTAATGGTAGTTGGTGCAGTGAAGATATTAAAACTAGAATAGCCAAGACCCAGGTGGTTTTCTCAAAGTTATAAAAACGTTTGGTAGAATAGGAGGATAAGTCTGCAAACTAAGATTAGAATATTGGAAGCTACAGTGATGACATAGGTCAAGTATGGATATAAAGCATTGACGCTCTGAAAAACAGAGGAAGATTTATGTGATGTTTTCTAGAGAAATTGCCTGTTGATTTTTTTTGTCACCTGACTGAATAACTGTTTCTCAAGCAGTTAATAAAACAGAAAAGTGGTTTCTACTTTCTATGGCTGTAGCAAGAGAAAGGTTGAGATGACTAGCCACATTTTATAGATAAATGATGACAGATTGTCCTATTTGACCAACTGTCAAGGACCATATACAATTTCATTATAACCACACTTTCCACATAATAAATAACCACTTTATTTTATAATATATGTATTATAACCACATAATAAAATAAACACTGTTTTACAGTGTTCTGAATTGAATTTGGTCAAATTGTTGTATTTCTTTACTCTATCTACCTGGCCAAGGTGAAAAAACTTAAACCAACTTTACATAAATGTCATGTTAATACATGCTTTGAGTCAATTAGACTCTTCAGTAGTTTTCTCGATTTTGTGAAGGATCAGACATGTGGCAAGTTGGGCAGGGGTGTATAGAGTAATCATTGTTCTTGTGGAAAATTTTACATTTGCCAAACCCACCAAAAGTTTGTGAACAACTTATTGAGCATTGTAACTCAATTGATAAGGCTTAAATTTAGCAAGCCTCCTGAAACTTTTGTTTCAGCTTTGGCAGAACACATTTTCCATCACCCCAATCATTACATACAATTTGATGATGCCACAGGTATATTGACACAAGGAAGCCATTGAAATAAAAAACCAAAAAAAAAATTCTTGCTAATCTTTCAATAAATAGAAATACAGGTAATTTAAAATATTGACTTGATTTATAACATTCTTCTTAAAAGTGAACCAATAGCTAATGAGGGTAGTAAGGTTTTAGAAAGTCACCAGGGACTAGTTTAAATACAAGATCAAGGAGAATTGCAGCTGTGGATGAATTGCTAGGAAAAGGATTATTTTACAACAGAATAAATAATTTCATTTTCTCATATTTTAGCCAGTTGCTTCAGTGTTCTCATTGCAGTAACTAATTAGCTTCTGCAGTGCTCAGTCACAGTATCATAAATTTTATATATATATTTTTGTTTCTTAGGTTAAGTGATAGACCAGTGAAGAGCTTAGGACACATAAATATTACAATGGTATCTGTTTTATACTTCCAAGCTTTTCCACTTTATAAATGGCACCTAAAGCGCCGTTTTTAGTGCCATGCAGCACTTATTCAGAACCAAAACTAGGCAAATTTTAGATGTAGTCATTTAATAGTATTAGTCGCAAATTATTTAAGGTATGCTTAGCCATTCTTAATTGTTAAAGTATGAACGAGATGAAAATAAAACACTTTTTGGCCAAGGACCCATCTTTGTATATTTATACCTGAAACCATGCTGAAATGCCATAAATTTTTACAAATTGCTTTCTAAATTTCTAATTTTTTTACTTTCAGTGAGGGATTTTATTTCAAATCTGAATCCCCTTATCAGTATTCCGTAAAGACAATTTAAATGGTATTGGAATAAGCAAAATAAGGAACATTAAAAAAAACAGAATATAATCCTATATAAAATAAACTATATCCAGTTTATTTTACATTTTAAAATCAGTTGTAATTTTCTTCTTATGCTAGATGAAATCTTTGCACTAATACAAACTTGATCAAAAAATGACCAAATCAAAAATATTTGCTTACTGGGGCCTTCCATTCTGGTTCTCCTAACTCGGAACAAGGCATTCTTCTTATTTGATCACCCTAAACAACTTTCCGGAATGTAATGAACTAACGACTGAACTAACTTTGGCTAAATTCTATCTTTTATACCACTTTTGACTTAACAATTAAGTGTTTCTGTTCTTAATTTGTTTTTTTTAAATAAGTTGTATTAATAAATTTAAATCTAGCTAATTTGAAGGACTTGATGTTTTCATTTTAAGATTAAGTCAATGAGGAGCATAATGTATAAATTTCAAATGTTTATTTTTGACCTAGTTGATAACAATCATTTCTAGATACAAAATTTAAATTTGTAATTAGAAAGTATTTTTTTAATTGAATTATTTCCCTTTTGTATATATCTTTAGCCACTTTGAAATACACAAATATAAATTGTAACATGAATTGTGACATATGATGCCAGAAACGGTCATATAAGGCTTCTCCACTTTCGTAACTTCTTCAGAGAAATTATATGATCTAGGGCACAAATTGCGGTTTTGGGTCAACATTTTCAAGGAGTGGGTCTCGTTTGAGTCAAATTTTAGGAATATGAAACTCTAGAATTTGTGAGCTACTAAGTTTTCATAAAATTGCCTTATTTGATGAGTTTGATGAAGTTCACAAGGTCCCAAGAAATCCTAAATTTTGTTTGATTTTTAGTGTGTCTTATTTAGCTACCAAATAAAATTTGTATTTATTATTGGTCAGGAACTTTTAATATTATTGTATTCTATCATATTATACAAGGATATTTATTATATTCCTCCCAAAAAAGTATATGTGCACGTGCAAGAGCATAGCTCCAGCCAGTGGTGGATCCAGAGGGGGGTGCGTGCCCCCCTAACGTTGTCTAAACTAATGTAATTTACTTAATTAACGCAAGTTTGTGTTAATTAAACTTGCTCCTAATGCAAGTTTATTGGATCAAGCTATTTTGCGCCCCCTCCTTAAAAATGGTCCTGGATCCGCCCCTTGCTCCAGCATTTTTATTGGGATGGGGGTTACAAGAGGCATCAAGATGGTTAAGGGACATGGGCTATATAACAATTTACTCTCCATATTATTGGGGGGTAAGTGCCCTCCTTCCCCCAAACAACACCACTGTACACGTGCATAGATGTGTTGTGTGTGTTTGTTTTTTTATTTGTTATTTTTATTATAAATAAAAAAAATTATTTTGAATCAAAATTTTGAGACATTTATTTTGTTCAAAAAACCTTGAAATGTCTAAAAATTTTGCCTTCAGGGTGGATACCACTCGCACAGTCCCAGTGTTAATCTTTTACTACCCTGCTATAATATGTCAACCCCCCAGAAACACGAATAAAATAAAATAAATGGTAAAAATAAATGCCAGTAAATACTCCACATCAAATATTCTGCCTATATTTTAGAATACTCCAAAATTTCTTCTTTTCTTCATTATTTTTATTTGTCATTCTTTCTCTGTGTATGCTCAATTTTACAGAACTGGGAATTTCCTGAGGAAACACACAAAGCACCTTAACCAAATTTGAGAAGGTGACTAATAAATCATGGTTGCAGCAGCAGCTGCAACCTAGTATAGAGCAAACCACAGCCCATAGTATTCAAAAGTTGAAAAACGCGTTTTCAAAAAAACTGTCTAGTGAAAAAAATTGCCATCTGACACTGAATCAGAAATGGTAACTATTGTTTCAGTTGATCTTAGAAGGAAAAGTTTATTGCTAAAAGAAATTTATGGTGATTTCGAAAAAGAGCCTGAAACCCCTTGAAAATGGCGTCAAATCGAAATAAAAAGTGCACTATTGGAATCAGCATGGCCCAAAACCTTATGTAGAATAATTACAGTTCCTCACCTTGAACACCAAGGAAAATGACTTTTTTGCATGGGTAGCACTGATCTGTCTCCCTTTTTTTCTAGCAGAGCTAGGGGGTGGCCAGAGCATCATAGAGAGGTGTGTACTAGCTCATTCGAAAGGGAATTATATTTGTAAGGGACCAAAAATATTGGAGGGCAAATAGCCCCCCCCCCCCTCCCTACAGGCCTCCTCCCTCCAACTAGTCCTATAAAAATTTTGAGATAGCCATTTTCTTTAACATAGTTCAAAGGTCCAATATATATGGTTTTGATGATGATATGACGCTCCATAGTCCCTGGAGAAGGGCTGTATGTGGTATCAACATCGCGCGTTTTGGTATTGGGTGTATTGGTATCGCATGTATCGTATTGGGAATGTTGGTATCAGTATCGGCTGTTGTTTTTTTTTCTGTCATTTTCTAGGCTCATTTTTTAATGCATGTCCCGGAAAGGTATCATGGTTGCAGCGACAGCTGCAACCTAGTAAAGAGCAAACCACAGCCCATAGTAACCAAAAGTTAAAAAACGCGTTTTGACAAAAAAAAACTGCCTAGTGAAAAAAATTTTCATCTGACACTGACTCAGGAACGTAAACTATTATTTCTGTTTGTCTTAAAAGTAAAAGTTTTTTGCAAAAAGAAATTTATGATGGTTTCGAAAAAATGCCTCAAACCTCTCGAAAATGGCGTCAGATCAAAATAAAAAGTGTACCATTAGAATCAAAATGGTCAACACCTTGTACAAGGAAGTTACAGTCCCCCTCCCTGAACAGCAAGGAAAATTACTTTTTTGCATTGGTAGCACTGATCTACTTAATGGCTCATTCAAAAGCTATTTCTCATATCTACGTGCTTCTTGTAAATTCTGCCATCTGCAAGTGTCGTATGGCACCAAAATGGCACTTTTTGTGCTATTTCTCAAAAGGTTTCACCCTAAATAGGTTATATCAATCATCACGGTTTAAACTTCAAGAGTAGTTTGAAGTTTCTTGAATATCATTTTAAATTTGACTCTAGGACCATTGAAAGTAATATGTTCAGTATAAGTTCAATTCAAATATTTGAATTATAGCAGAAAAAGGGAAATGCTAATTGAATTTTGAGTATAAAAAGATAATTATAAAAATAAGGAAACATATTTTTACTTTGAAATAAGTTGAGCTTTCTTGTCTGCAAAATGAACATGCAGAAATTTATGTACAAAAATTATCTTAACTTTTACAATCGCTTTTTTTTAATACATTTTTTGTGAGTTTCTGTAGGTAGAACATTTCTACCTAATCTTAATACTACCCTAAATCTAACAGTACTAACGGTGAAAATATATTGCTTTCTGAATTCAATTTTTTCTAATTGATAACAAAAATCCTTTTATGGCAACAACTTATGTTTTTGGGATGAACATAATTTTTTGTAATGAGACCCAAAAAGCGTTTCAAAAAAAATTCTTCCCTTCTGGTCTATGGTGTTATTATGAAAGTAAAGAGAAAGTAACATTAAACCCCAAAATCAGCAGAATTTATTCTGTATAGGAGGGAGACTGCCCCTTACTCACCACCACCTCCACCTCTGGGTTGTAGAAACTTCAGAGTCAAAGTCAAAAGTGATTGGGAACCAACACGCAGGGGGTTATTTTCTGGGGGGGGGGGTAAACACATAGACCCGCCTAGGGTATTGGGGCAAAATTTGGGGAGATGTTAAGAGCTATGTTGAACTAATTCAATATAAACTATGTGCATCCAAGTTATTAAAAAGGCGAATCTGCAATATCTTAGGAACAGGTAAATGTATTAACTTGAAACTTTCAGGGTTACTGCTACTATTGCGGCTGCAATTGAGGCTGGTTGAATCTTAAACTGTGTCTAATTCCAGCTGTGGAAACTTGCAGCTGTGACTGCAACTACTACTACATTTATTTTTGGCTACTTTCAGAAATGTTGAGGGGGAGTTCAGCTTTGAAGCCTTAATGTCGAAAAAAAATATCACTTTTGTGTTTTGATGAAACTTTGATATTGAAATACAGAATGTTGAAAAACTTAAAACTTTGGCAATCAAAAATTAACAAAAATCAATTAAAAAACTTTCCAAAGAAGAAGTTTTGGAAAGAAAAGAAAAGAGCAATATTAAACCCACAACCAGCAGAAATAAATTCCCATTATAATTCAAACTCAAAATAACTAATAACTATTATTGACTATTACTATTGAAATTACTATTAAAGAATAAATGAAACCCAAAACAAACAGAGATAAATTATACAATCATAGGAAACAAATATGCCACAGGCACTATAATAAATGAATAAATAAATCTTGAAACAAGTAAAACTTAAATTAAATATTACAATCAAACTTAAAACGAACGAAAAGGAGGTTCTTAAAACGAGGTTCAAACTTATAATTAGGTTCTTTCTATGGAGGATGTTTCCCTGGGCGAATTTCCCAGCATTATTTAAATTCCAAGTTTAATTTCCCAGCATCATAGGCAGCGCGCTAGCGCTGCCTATGATGCTGGGAAGGACACTCCCCAACAACCCTCAGGGCAAGGGTTTTAAGTTATGCCCTGGGGGCATATAAGGTTTTTATAGAAGGCGCTGTCGTAGAAACTTCAAAACAGGCTTGAGAAATTGATCATACACGTTTTGGGAGCCTGAATGCACACAGTGTGTTTTGATTTAGTTCAACATCCCCCTAAATATTCCCTAAAAGTTTCACCTCAATGCTCTTAGCCTCATTAGAAGTAGTAGTCATAACAGTAGAAATAGTATCATAGCACATATTGCCTTTTGGCTAGTTCAACATCCCCTACAACAAGCCGTGCAAGTTCCAACTTCATACTTCAAGCCATTCCTAAGATACCGCTGAAACACCTTTTTGACAACCAGTAGGCACAGTGTAGCCTATTTTGATTCACTTCAACTTCCACCTCAATATTTCCTGAAATCTTTACATTCATACCCTTTGCCTTTGACAGTAGTAATGACAGTAGTAATGGAATGAATATTACTAGTAGTAGTAAAAAGCTAGACTTGTAGTAGTACTAACACTAGTAGTAGTAGTGGTATGCACATGCTGCCTTTGGTCAACTGAACATACTCCTCATCCCTGGAAGATTCAACTTATTACTACAACCTGTTGCTAGGAGAATGCTGATAATCACTTTTGATAATCTGTATGCCCATAGTGTGTTTTAATTTAGTTTGACTTCTCCCTCAACATTTTTGAAAATGTTCACCTTAATAGCCTACCCCTAATCGTAGTATTAGTCGCAATAGAAGTAGTAGTTAAAGTGGCAGCAGTAGTGGTAGTAGAATTAGTATTAGCAGTATCATGCACATCTTGCCTCTTGGTCGACTGATCTTCACCCTAAGGATTCCCTGAAAGTTGCGACTTAATACCCTAAGCCATTCCTGAAAATTCCATTTTGACAACCTTCAAGAACATGGTGTTTTAGTTTAGTTTGACTTCCCCCTCAAAATTTCCTAGAATTTTCACCTCAACATCCAACTCCTAGCCTTAGAGTTAGTTGCAAAAGAAGTAGTAGCTGGAGTGGCGGTAGAAGTAGTAGTGGTAATAGAATTAGTAGGGGTACTAGTATTAGTAGTAGCAAGCACATATTGCCTTTTGGTCAATTGATCTGCCCCCTGAGCGTGATTCCTTAACTTGTGATTCCAAACTATGGATCACGACACACCAGTGGGTCGCAAACAAATATTAAGTGGACCGCGGTTACGAGCATTAATATTGGTAATGCTCAGATTCCGTATCGACGAGTAGAACATATTTGTTCTAATTGAAATGAAAAAAAATGCAAGTGTTACCACTATGAATGAAAGACTGTTAAAATAAGAAACATGACTTAAATATCATTCTATTGCTTACATAATTACGCCTGCTTTAGTTTTTTTTATAAGTTATTTCAATGGGAAGGATGTATTTATTTCCGATTTTTCTTCATTACAGTTTCAACATCAACTTCAACCTAAGTTACTTTTACTTACAGTGAGTTTGATGTATCCAATTTATTTCAGTACTTAGATTGAATGTAAATCAGCTGAAAATCCGGCCTCACATAGATAGGAGCTAGTGAAGAGAAGGAGGACTTTCATAGCTTCATCAAACAGGCAAGAATAGTTATCAGTAACTGAAAGCCAGAATTTCTATTTGTCAGTGATGTATCTTCTGATAAATCAATGAGTTCTTTACTTGCTTTAGTTAAGATACTAGTTGGTAAGTCGTCTTGATATGGGTTACAAATCCTGCTGTGGGGGGAGTGTCATCATTAAAGATATAATTTCCAGACCTTTTAACTACTTTGAACAAAATGACTATCTAAAAATTTTGATTGGACGTGTTTCGATAAACGGTGGGCGTGGAAGGGGTGCTAGTTGCCTTCCAATTACTTTCAACTATTAAAAAGGGCAGTAGTCATTTCAAAGGACACTAGTCCTTTGAATTCCCAATCAAATGAGCTCTTTTTCAAGTTTCAATTTTGATTGGTGTGTTTGGGGAAATGGTGGGCGTGAGAGGGGGGTTACTTGCCCTCCAATAACTTTCGACTATTAAAAAGGGCACTAGCCGTTTTAATTTCCAGTCGATTGATTCCTTTTGTAGTTTCTACGACAACGCTTTGTATAAAAAAAATCTTAAATCCCCCCAGGGCATAACTTACAACTCTTGCCCCGAGGGCTATGGGGGAGTGTCATCCTCGAAAACATAATTTCCAAACTTTTTAACTACGTCGAACAAAATTTTGATTGGATGTGTTTGGGGAAATGGTGGGTGTGAGAGGGGTGTTAGTTATCTTCCAATCACTTTTGACTATTGAAAAGGGCACAAGCCCTTCTAATTGCCAATCGAATGAGCCCTTTTTGAAGGTTCTACAACATGAATATCTATAAAACATTATATGCCCCCAGGGCATAACTTAAAACCCTTGCCCCGAGGGCTCTGAGGGGGTTATCATTCTCAAAGACCTAATTTCGAAAACTTTTAACTACTTGGAACAAAATGGCTATCTAAAAATGTTGATTGGATGTGTTTGGGGAAAAGGTCGGCGTGAGAGGGGGGCTAGTTGCCCTCCAATCACTTTCGACTATGAAAAAGGGCACTAGTCCTTTGAATTCCCAATCGAATGAGCTCTTTTTCAAGTTTCTATGACAAAGCATTCAATAAAAACCTTATATACCCCCAGGATATAACTTACAACCCTTACCCTGAGGGCTATGGGGGAGTGTCATCCTCAAAGATATACTTTCTGGCCCTTTCAACTACTTTGAACAAAATGCCTATCTCAAAACTTTTTTTTTATGTGTTTCGATAAATGGTGGGCGTGAAAGGGGTTGTTAGTTACCTTCCAATCACTTTCAACTATTTAAAAGGCACTAGCCATTTTAATTTCCAATCAAATGAGCCCTTTTTGAAGTTTCTATGACAACGCCATTGTATATAGATAATATAATTTATATACAGTTTCTATTACTTGTATACAGTGGTAAGTACATTATATGTCCCCAGGGCATAACTTAAAACCCTTGCCCCGAGAACTGTGGGCGGGGGGGGGGTTCATCCTCAAAGACCTAATTTCCAGAACTTTTAACTACGTTGAAAAAATATCAAAATTTTGATTGGATGTGTTTTGGGAAAAGGTAGGCGTGAGAGGCGGGTTAGTTGCCCTCGAATCACTTTCAACTATTAAAAAGGGCACTAGCCCTTTGAATTTCAAATTGAATGGGTCCTTTTTGAAGTTTCTACGAGAAAGCTTTCTATAAACACCTTATGTGCCCCCAGGGCATAAATTATAACCCTTGCCAAGAGAGGAGTGAGGGGGTTGTCATCCTCGAAGACCTGATTTCCAGAACTTTTAACTATGTTGAACAAAATGGCTATTTCAAAATTTTATTGGATGTGTTTGGGGAAAAGGTTGGCGTGAGAGAGGGGTTAGTTGCCCTCTAATCACTTTCGATTATTAAAAAGGGCACTAGCCATTTGAATTCCCAATCAAATGAGCCCTTTTGTTAGTTTCTTCGACAAAGCTTTCAATAAAAAACCTTATATACCCCCAGAGCAGAACTTAAAACCCTTACCCTGAGGGCTATGGAGGAGTGTCATCCTCAAAGATATAATTTCCGGACCTTTCAACTACTTTGAGAAAAATAGCCATCTAAAATTTTTTATTTGATGTGTTACGATAAATGGTGGGCATGGAAGGGGTGTTAGTTGCCTTCCAATCACTTTCGACTGTTTAAAAGGGCACTAGCCATTTTAATTTCCAGTCAAATGAGCTCTTTTTTGTGTTTCTACGACAACGCCACTGTATATAGATAATATAATTTATATACAGTTTCTATTACTTGTATACAGTGATAAAAAATGTTATATTCCCCCAGGGCATAACTTACAACCCTTGCCCTGAGGACTGTGGGGGGGGGGAGGGTTGTCATCCTCAAAGACCTAATTTCCTGAACTTTCAACTACGTTGAATAAAATGACTATCTCAATATTTTGATTGCATGTGTTTGGGGAAAAGGTGGGCGTGAGAGGAGGGTCAGTTGCCTTCGAATCACTTTCGACTGTTAAAAAGGGCACTACTAGCCCTTTGAATTTCAAATTGAATCAGCCTTTTTTGAAGTTTCTACAACAAAGCTTTCTATAAAAAACCTTATGTGTCCCCAGGGTATAAATTACAACCCTTGCCTGTGGGGGAGTGTCCTCCTCAAAAACCTATTTTCTATCTAGAAATCAACTACACTGAACTCCCACCCCAGACGTGGACGACCTGCTTTCCGTTTAGCCCTAGATGGTTGGCCGAAAAGAACAATCTTTGGCAATTTGTCATCCTTCATCCACACAACTTGCCCTAACCACCTCAACATTTCTTTCATTATAGCCCTGGAGAGCGGTATTGAACCACATTTTTCGTATAGCCTATTGTTTGAAATACGGTCAGTCAGCCAAGTACCCAGAACAATCCTTAAGCAATTTCTCTGGAAAACATCTAGCAAATCTTCATCCACTTTTTGGAGCGTCCATGCTTCAGAGCCATAATTGACCACTGTCATCACTGTAGCTTCTAATATTCTAATCTTGGTTTGCAGACTTATCTTCCTATTCTTCCAGACTTTTTTTAACTATGAAAAAACACCCTGAGCCTGGGCTATTCTATTTTTAACATCTCCACTGCTCCCACCATCTTTACTAATAATACTACCAAGGTAAGTGAAGCTGCCAACCAGATCAATCTTTTCATTACCCAACGTCACCTTTTCATCTTCACTTATTCCTAGCCTTAGTGACTTAGTCTTCCTAACATTAATTTTTAAACCAGTTCTAGCACCCTAAACTCGCAAAACCTCTAAAACTTTATTCATTTTGCTCAAACTTTCATCTAGGATGCTTAAATCATCAGCATAATCCAAGTCCAGGAGACTTTTTCCTTCCCATTTGATTCCGTGGTCTCCCATTGCCTTTCCTGTGCTCCTTAAAACAAAGTCCATCAAAATAATCCATATAAAGGGGAATAGAACACAACCCTGCTTAACTCCTGATTTAATACAAAACCAGTTTCTAATCTCATTTCCTACCTTAACCGCAGCAGTGTTATTCTCGTACATAGCACTAATCACTTTAATATATTTGTCTGGTATACCATACAAGGATAAAACCTTTACTAAAGCTCTTCTATCAACAGAATCGAACGCTTGCTCATAATCTATAAAACTGAGGACCAAAGGTGTTTAAAAACTCAGGCGCTTCTCAATTATTAGCCTAAGAGTGAAAATTTGGTCAACACATCCTCTACCTTTTCTAAAACCGCACTGCTCTTCTCTTAAAATTTTGTCTACGGCTTCTCTCAGTCTACAAAGTATCATATTACTAAGTAATTTGCTACCACCAGAGACCAGACTAATGCCTCGATAATTACCACACTCATGATTTATGATTTATACTGACTTATGACTTATGATTTATATAAAATAAATAATTCATTATCAAATAATCATATATAAATATATAATACATAAGTCGCATCCATCCTCATGGGTCATTGTGGGGCCGCTCCTTTCGAAATTTCAGGGACCAGTGCTCGATTTCCTGTTCGGTCAGGTACAGTTCTGGATAGTTGGGTGATATGTTGCCTATCAAAGTTGTCAATCCACGTCTTATAAGGACTTCCCCGTGGTCGACGCCCTTCAACAGTCCCTTCGAGCGAGATCTTGGGTAGTCGAATAGGTTCCATTCTCTTGACGTGCCCAAACCAGCGTAGTTGCTGTCTATTTAAATTTGTTTAGGATCTTGTCTGGTGACTTTAGTCTTCTACGGGCTTCTACATTTGTAACATGGTCATTGTATCTAATTTTCGCTATCCGGCGTAAGCATCTCATTTCGAATGTAAGGAAGATTCGCTCGTTTTCAGCTTTTATTGTCCATGTTTCACACCAAGACAAGCAATGGATATGATCAGGCTGTTAAAAGGTGAGGTTTCAGATGGTTCGAGAGCTGGTTGGACTTATGTATAAAGTTTGTTAATCTTCTGAAACTAGAGCTGGTAAGGGCTAGGCGGCGTTTTGTGTCGGCAGTTTGGCAATTATCAGCCGTTAATAGACTACGAAGATAAAGAAATCGGTCTACTTTTTCCACTTGCTCACCATCATGATTGATGGAGTTTATGATTGATAGAGGGGATTTTGTGGTGTCCTGGTCTTGGCATTATGTAAACTAGACTTTAGTTTTGTTAGCACTAATCTGCATCTCAAACGACTTCGTTGTTTTAGAGATGCTGTCTGCCTGTCTTTAGACTTTTTGGGGGTCGTAGCTAGCTGGTCGTTATCATTAGCGCACGCTAGTTTGTCGTGTAGGATCCAGCCTATTTTAGCCCCACACCTAGTGGGTGTCAGGGAGAGGATAGCATGCGGGATTAAGTTGAAGAGTTGTGAGGATACGATGCATCCCTTGAGGACTCCGAAGTTGTCAAGAATCCATCAGAGAGGCCATATGTAGTCGGAATTTGGCTTTTGAACTTGTTGTACATGTCCTCAACGAATTTGACGATTTCGTCTGGGACACTGTAGTGTTTTAAAATATGCCAAAGATCTTTCCTCCATATGGGATCTAAGACCTATCGAAAATCAATGAATAGCTCTCTTTTAAACTCTGGGTAGCGTTCCATCAGTTGGCACACTGTAAAGATTTGGTCAATAGTAGATCGTCCTTGTCGAAACCCAACTTGAAACTCGTCGATAACATGAGCGGTGATTGCTTGTATTCTATGGAGGAGGATCTTAGTCAGGATTTTGGTTTGGTGGTTTGTTTTGCTTGAATTTCCTTTTAGGCTAACTCTGGTTTAATTTTTAAATTTTTGGTATTGTTTTATTGAATTGAATTTTTTAGTTTATTTATCAAACCTTAGTTAAAAATTTAATGTAATAAATTTATTTCATTTCTCGTCTTACATTCTGATTAAATCGACTGTGCTAACAGTGTACTTCAGTCGTTTGTGTGGTCTTATTTTCTCCTTGAATCTGCAGAGGGTTAATTCAGTAACTTTTGGATGTTGAAGCTCTACCTGAAGGGATTATTTTAAACCTAGGGGCTATTTTGTTTCCAGTAAGGTACATCTGAGTGTCAAGACTTTTTGAACACTTTATAAATTTTAATTTCAGTTAGACGGACGAGCATTGATCCATAAAGCAACACTGTTTGATCATAGCTAAGTGGCTAATCGTAGCTAAGCTGTTCTTGCTAAGTGGTTGGCGCACTGGTTTGGGAATCCTTTTTCCAAGGGGAACGGGTTCGATTCCTGGCGTGGCCGGTTATTTGGTTTGGGACGGGGGTCAGTGGCGTGACAGCAAAGTTGTGTGATAGTGTAAGCTCCAGCTCTAAAGTGATCTAGAGTCGATCCACTTTGCACCTTTTTTATTTGCACCTTCATTTTTCGGTTTTTTTTTTTTACTAACCGAAACTTGAAGGTGCAACTAAAAAAGGTGCAAAACACTCTTGCTGACTATAAGGAAGCCAAAGCTAATTTCGAAGCGGAAAAATGGAGTTTCATCTTTAGCCGAGCATCATTGCAAGGTAACTTATTCTATGTTTGATCTTTTTCCTTTTTCTTACCATATTTTCCATTATTTCTCGGCCTCTCAACCTCCCAATTTTTATTTATTTTTTCACTTCCTTGATTTTTTTTTATTTCTGAAGGGGAAATAATGAGGTTAAAATATAGCCAAGCATTGCAAGGTATCTTTTATTTTGTGTTTAATTTTTTTTCTTTTTTTAATATATTTGCCATTATTTTTTAACTTCTCAATCTCCCAACCATTATTTTCTTTATTTCCATGCCTTTATTATTTCTGAAGAGGAAATAATTAGGTTAAAATATAGTCAAGTATTGCAAGGTACCTTTTATTTTATGTTTGATATTTTTCTTCTTTTTTTACTACATTTTCCATTATATCCGAACCTCTCAAGCTCCCAACCATTATTTCTATACCTCCATTATTCCACAAGGAAAAATAACGAGATTCAACTATAGCTAAGCATTGCAAGTTACTTTTTATTTTATTTTCGTGTTTTTACTATATTTCCCATTGTTTCCAACCCCTCGGCCTCCCAACTGTTATATCCATACTCCCATTATTTTCCAGTGGGAAGTAATAAGGCTAACATTTAGCCAAGGATTTCAAGGTACCTTTTATTTTGAACAACTGAAAGTCATAAACCTTAAATTTGATTACCATAAGCCGTAATTTGGTTTAAAAATTTAATCATAAACCGTGAGCAACGGAACTGGAGTTTGTGGCGTTTTTGAACAACTTAAAATCATAAACCGTTCTTTATTACAATAACAATAAAATACAGAATTTTACATATTTTTCTATTGGCGGGAAGCAATGCTCGTATGCTTAAAAAACTTTAAATAAAAACTTTATCGCATGCTGACCAATGGTCGGCGTTGCGCAGGTGCTGATGTCCTGATTCACTGCTTTCGGCCGAAGTGCAATGGACGGATGTGGGTAAATCATCCGACACTTCCCGTGTTTTTCTCCCAGATTTCTCCAGGTGCCTATTCGGAGCTGGGTCCAACGAGAAAAAATAATATATTATATTACTGAAACAAACACAACTATATTTGCCTGTATTTCTTATTATTAACTAAAAAAACTTTCCGAAAGATAATCTTTTCAAAGAAAAGTAAAGGCCATTAAAAGCTCAGCAGGTACAAATACCTGTTAAAATTCAAACTCAAACGACCAGAAATTACTATTCAAGAATAAATGAAACCCAAAACTAACAGAAATAAAATAAACAATCATGGCAAAAATATACAACAAGTAATAATATAAATGAATAGATAGATCTTAAAGCGAATAATGCTTAGATTGAATATGAAAATCAAGCTTAAAACGAAAAAAAATATTTTGCTATTGATGTATAAATGAAACTTAAAACGAACAGAAATTAAATAAACAATCAATGCAAACAAACGTGCAGTAGATATTAATGTAAATGAATAAATAAATCTTAAAACGAGTGAAACTTGAATTGAATATGCAAATCAAGCTTGAAACGAACAAAAATCACTACAGACAAGAGTTTGGGTATCACCTCCTTCTCTCACTGTAAAAGTCTAACATCTACGGCGCTACATTGACTTGCCACTATATACCATTGACTTGCCACTCAACATATCGCCAGCACATGTTCGTTTGAGACAATACTAATTATCAGGCTACAGTGGGCAGGGTGTGCAGCAAGACCATAACAATATAATATAACATATAACATTACATAACAATACCAATTATCAGGCTACAGTGGGAAGGGAGTGCAGAAAGACCATAACAATATAACAATAACAATATAATATAACATATAACACAATATAACAATAACAATATAACATAACAATAACAATACCGATTATCAGGCTACAGTAGGCAGGGTGTGTAGCAAGACCATAACAATATAACATTACATAACAATACCAATTATCAGGCTACAGTGGGAAGGGAGTCCAGAAAGACCATAACAATATAACAATAACAATATAAAATGAGAGAATCAAAGAAATGCCATTCTAAAATAGAACACGTCAGCGTCGTGTTGGATATGACCAAAAATACCGAGGAACAGGTCAAAAGTGATTTGTTATCAAGTGTTAATAGTTTGTTCTGGATTTAAACAAAATTGAAAAATAAAATGAAAATATCACTGACTCAAACTTCCATTTGATCTTCACGTTTTGACTTACAAAGGTGGCGGCTACTACTACTTCTAACAACTCACCGCAGCACCAAGCCGCCTGAGGCCAACACAGCTATGCACGCTCCTCCTCCACCCCAATCTATTCAAAGCCTCCCTTTTTACACCCGCCCACGAAGTTCCCATTTCCTTTAAATCTTTCTTTATGACGTCCTCCCACCCCAGACGTGGACGAGCTGCTTTCCGTTTAGCCCTAGATGGTTGGCCGAAAAGAACAATCTTTGGCAATCTGCCATCCTTCATCCGCACAACGTGCCCTAACCACCTCAACCTTTCTTTCATTATAGCCCTAGAGAGCGGTATTGAGGTACCAAAATTCCGGTTTTTAGAGTTTCAGTTACTATTGAGCCGGGTCGCTTCTTACATACAGTTCGTTACCACAAACTGTTTGATTCATCTATCTGTAGCTGCCAAATGGCACTCTTGGCCAGGGACAGATCTACAGAAAAATCTCGGAGGGGGGGATGAGACAAGGGCACCTATAAGCTAAATTTTGGGGAGGACCAAATGTGACAATGGCGCCAATAAGCACAATTTTGGGGGAGGACCAAATGTGACAAGGGCGCAAATAAGCACAATTTTGGCGGAGGACCAAATGGGACAAGGGCGCCAATGATCAAAATTTTGGGGGAGGACCAAGTGTGACAAGGGCGTCAATAAGCAAAATTTTGGGGGAGGACAAAATGTGACAAGGGCACCAATGAGCAAATCGTTGGGGGAGGATCAAATGTGACAAGGGTCAATAACTGACCAAAACTGACCAAATTGACACATTTATTTTAAAAAGACAAGTAAAAACCGAAAGAAAATAACAAGGAATGAAGGCACCAGAAAAATCTTGCTCCCCCCCCCCCCCGGCCTCCTGGATCTGTCAGTATTTTTGGTGTCGTGTCTCAATTGGAAAAGCTGGGACTAGTGGGCTACCAGAAAATCATAGAGATGTTTAATGGCTCATTAAAAAAGCTATTCCCAATTTCTGGGTGGTTTTTATCAATTCTACCATTTGTAAGATTCATCTGGCATAAGATTCAACTACCATTTGTAAGATTTAAATTTTAATGGCTCATTTAAAAACTAATGCTCATTTACGTTTTTTAAATATAAATTCTAGCATCTATAAGTGCCATATAGCAACAAAAATGGGACTGTTAGTGCCTTTCATGCCTTTTTGCGTCTTTTGCACGAACCGAACCATTTTTTTTGGGGGGGGGGGGTCATCTAGCGTTTGGCGACACTTTGGAATTTTTTCAGTATATTACTAAGAATAATTAGCTGAATTTATGTAGCTAGTAAAGTTAGTGTAGTAATAAGTGCCTGATCTCAGATACTGACAGAAAATACGATTACAGAGCTTGAAAACAAAAATATCGTCAAACCCTAGATGGCCACGGGTTCTGAGAGAACCACATATAGTCTAGTCGCTTAGTCAAGGGTTCGTACAAATTTGGAAAAAAAAGTGTGAAAGTTGGTCTACAGGGGCAGTTTGATGTACTCTTTCGAATGAGACTGAGACACAAGTTATCCGACCTCTTTAAGAGGGGGAAACAGGGGATAAAAGTCACCCAAAATAGGGAAAAGCAAAAAAAAATCTTTTTCCTTATTTTAGCTTGATATTCACTGTGTATACTCGATATTAGACAGAAATTGAAGCACAGTGATGGAAAAGATGCTTGGATTGTCCCACCATCAAAGGGAGGGGGTGGGGGTGAAATTAACCTAACAGGAAGGAAACGGGAAATATTTGTTTTTGTCTATTTCAAATTGGTATTCGGTTTGTTTATTCAATCTTATATAGTCACTGATTTAATGCCATGATGAAAGTGCAGAGGATTTCCTGGGAGGGGGGAAACTCCATCCAAATTCAGAGGGGGAAGGAGGATTCTGAATGGGGTCGGCTGCTCTTCCCCAAATTCGGCCAGCATGAAAGTGTGCACGTCTCGTTTGCTGAAGAAGGGCGTCGGATGTTGGTGGGATGCGGTCAATCTGCCATCCCTTGGAAAAAAGCACCTTTCTCGCTTCGTCAACACTCTGGACTTCGCTTGTCCGCTCATAGCATAAAACTACAAATCTCTCCAGTAGCTCTTGCGTTCGCGGTCTCGTAGTAGTCGACAAATCCAAGAACACGTCAGTTGCATTGGGATAACTTTTCCAGACATTGAAGGCTTTCTTCTTTCCAGTGCCAGAAAAGGAAGATACTATATCGCAGCCTGTAAACGCGTAGAAACCAGGTAAAGCTTTTGACTTTTGAGGCCTGTAAGTGAAAAAAATCGTAAAAAACTATCCTGATTCTCCAACAACAAGTGTAAAAGACTATTTGACAACCTTTACAGACAGCAAGCCTAACGGAACAGGAGAGTGCTATACCAATGTACGAGGAGACATGAACTTTGAGGCTGCGTGGGGTGTTATGGGGACAGGTGGAGGCTACGCCACGCTATCTGAAACACTGGGCGTCCCTTAGGCATCTGCCCTATGTCAAAAGAGACTTCCATGAAAACTGAATCGGCTATTGGCACCGTATGGATGGAAACGTTGACGGAAATCTTACAGCAGAACGGAGAGGAGTCACTGAAAATGGCAGTTCCCGAAAACAGGTTTCTGAATAGTTCCTATTGGACTACAGACAGTAGTTTGTGTCTGGAGTGGAACAAACGCAGCAAGGGCCATGACTACACAGTCAAAGGATATGTAGGGGTCATTATTGACACTTTCACAAAAAAAACTATTATATGTGGGGATAAAAAAATAAATATTGTTATATTTGCTTCAGCTGTGAAAAAGGGCGAAAATCCCGCCAGTTTTGCTTCATAAATTATAAGGGTCCATCTAAAAGTATGGAGACATGCATTCTTGTTGAAGGTTTTTGCATTAGTGAAGAAATGCTCGGGTTACAATATCTTTGGTGCATTGGTGACAGATATTCTAGCGTTTTTAAACAGTTCGTGGTAACGAACTGTAAGTAAGAAGCGACCCGGCTCAGTAATAATCGAAACTCTAAAAATCGGAATTTTGATATCAATATATGCATCAAAAGAATCAGATTTTAATGCTGATTTCAAATATATAAGTTTCATCAAGTTTAGTCCTACGCATTCTTTAAATTTATTTATCGCTTTCAGAATTGTAATTTTCTGTAAGTTACGTGTCTGAGAAAATTTGCCTGATTTTCGAAAAAAGGGGGAAACAACCCCTTAAAAGCTATAGAACCTTAATGAAAATCGCACCATCAGATTCAGCATACCAGAGAACCCTACTGTAGAGGTTTCAAACTCCTATCTGCAAAAAGATGGAATTTTATATTTTTTGCCAGAAGAAAGATCACGGATGCGTGTTTATTTGTTTTTTTTTTCCAGGGGTGATCGTATCGACCCAGTGGTCCTATAATGTCGTGGGAGGGCTCATTTGAGCGGAAATTAAAAGTTCTGGTGCACTTTTTAAGTGAACGAAAAATGGAGGGCAACTAGGCCCCCTCCCACGCTCATTTTTTTCCCAACGTCATCCGATCAAAATTTTGAGATAGCCATTTTGTTCATTTTAGTCGAAAATATAATAACTATGTCTTTTAGGATGACTTACCCCCCAAAGTCCCCGGGGTGGGAGGAATGAAAGTTTGGAACTTTATCCAATGTTTACATATAGTATTGGTTATTGGGAAGTATACAGACGTTTTCAGGGGGGATTTTTCTGGTAGTGGGGGAGGGGGTCGGGGTTTATATGGGAGGATCTTTCCACGGAGGAAGTTTTATGGGGGAAGGGAAATTGCTATGAAGGGGGTGCCGGATTTCCCAGTATTATTAAAAAAACGATTAGAAATTAAATTAAAAAAGCAAGTTTTTCAACTGAAAGTAAGGAGCAACATCAAAACTTAAAACGAACAGAAATTATTACGTATTTGATTGGGTTCGCACCCTAGTCAATACCTCGCTCTTTACGCTAAAGTTTTTTAGTACTTTCATAAGAGCTATTTATTCTAATTAACGGCCTTTGTGAATAAGGGGTCATTTTTAAAGAATTGGAACAAAATTCGAACTTTAGCGTAAAGAGCGAGGTATTGACTAGGGGGCGAACCCCCTAATATACGTATTAAAAATATATGAATATAGAAGTTCGTTACAAAAGTTAATTCGTAAGTTACGTATATTTATTACTAATAGAAACGTTCGTAAATAAAATTAAACAACTTTTGGGAAAGCCATTTAACCAAGTAAAAGTAAGATTAATATGCAAATTTTGTTTTAATTATTCATGTACGGTGAGCCAAAATCAAAACCTGCATTAATTCAAAAACTTTCAGAAATTAAATTTAAAAAACAAGTTTTTTTTTAACTGAAAGCAAGGAGCGACATTAAAACTTAAAACGAACAGAGACTATTCCGTATGTGAAAGGAGCTGTCCCCTCTTCAACGCCTTGCTCTTTCCGCTAAAGTTTGACTCTGTCTCACCACTTTATTTTTTAAAACAATAAACAAAATTAGCCTAAAGAGTGAGGCGTTGAGGAGGGGACAGCTCCTTTCATATACGGAATAATTTCTGTTCGTTTTAAGTTTTAATGCCGCTCCTTACTTACAGTTAAAAAAAAGCTTTTTTTTTATTTAATTTATAGACTAGAGCAAAGCGTCCCGTATGGCTCGCTTATTGAAAAAGAAGAATGTGCGAATCATGGTGCAAAAAAAAACCCATACGAAATACCTCCACGGCCTTGTAAAATCTCCTTTCATGGCAAAAAATAGCTTAGAGGAACAGCTATAAGGCTGTTCGAACAGTCAGCGTACAACAAAAAACTATGGAAATAACTTCTCGGCTGAGTGAAACTATACGAATATCTTCAGCTAACTTCACCTAAGCAGTTCCTCACCTAACACAAAGCACCGTGGATGCTAATGGTATACTTCCAAGTTCGCTGTTTGCAAAAGATGTCCTTATTTTTTAACAGTAAAAACATTTTTTTTCATAAATAAATTTTAAAACATTTTTTAACAGTGTCCTTATTTTTTTTTCAGTTAAGTGCAAATTATGTTCTGAAACATAGAAAGTTTCTATGAACTAGAAGAAAGTTTCTTTATTGCACTTTCTTTTTTCATGATATTGTGGATGTGTTTTATAAAGGATGGAATAGTATTTCTTTTGACAAGCCTTTTCATTGCATGTTTTGGAAAATGAGTTTTTAAGTCAATCTTTTTTTGTAGAACACCGGAAGCTTAGCAAAGAACTTGAAAAGTTCTGACTTTTCAACTTCTTTTGCTAAGCTTCCGGTTGCTAGAACACCGGAAGCTTAGCAAATAACTTGAAAAGTCAGAAAATACTCGCCAGATCATGGTGGCCGAAAACGAAAATGAAAATGAATTATTGAAAGACAAGATTACTGAACTTGAAAATTTCAAGGTGTTGTATCTGGAATCTAAGGAAAAAATTGATAAACAAGATTCTGTAGACAAGGTGTGTTTAATCAATTTCTCTGTTCGTTTCCTGTCTATATGTCTTTCTTTATTCATTCCTTTTAGTTCCTAATTTTTGTTTTTCTATTTTATTACTTTATCACTTCTGTTGTGATGAAAAACTCGAAGCAAATTGTCAGTTTAGAGAGTCTTGCAGAAACTGTTTCCTTTCCTTTTTTCTTTGTTAGTTTTTTTTCATAAATATATTCCTCGCTTCATTGGGTTTAGTTTGTAATCTTCATCTATCTTATTCCTATATTCCTAGGGTTGTGGCAAAATATTTGATGGAAGCTTTCATTCTAGCTGACCTTGCGGGGACTGTTCACTTTTTTCTGTCAATGTTGTTTTTGTAAAAACGTTCTTTTTGTTTCATTTGGTTTTTGTTATCCTTTCTGTTCTTCTCTATTCTATTTCTTTTCTTTATTTCTATACTTTTTTT
>JAQQPU010004965.1:0-49565 GCA_029168905.1 Artemia sp. Kazakhstan ARC1039
ATCCATAAATGTGACAAACTTTCTGTTTTTTCATTCTCACTGACAAAGTCCATAAAACCATCCATAAATGTGAGAAAATTCATGGTTTTTCAAGTGAGAAAAATTTTTTTTTTCATTCTCACTGAGAAAACCATAAACCACGTGGTGGGGTCACGAGTATGCCCATATATGGTGTGGGATCAGTATTCTATGCCCATATATGGTGTGGGATCAGTATTCTATGCCCATATATGGTGTGGGGTCACGACTGGTACCCCCATCTCTACTGAGGAGGAAATACCCAAACTCTTATTTGTAGTAATTTTTTTAGTTTCAAGCTTGATTTGCATATCCAATTTAAGTTTCAATCTTTTTAAGATTTATTTATTCATTTACATTAGTATCTATTGTATGTTTGTTTGCATTGATTGTTTATTTAATTTCTGTTCGTTTTGGGTTTCAGTTATACTTCAATAGCAAAATTTTCTTTTTCGATTTAAGCTTGATTTGCATATTAAATTTAAGCATTACTCGCTTAAAGATTTATTTATTCATTTACATTGTTACTTGTTGTATTTTTTTGGCTATGATTGTTTATTTAATTTCTGTTCGTTTTGGGTTTCATTTATTCTTTACTAGTAATTTCTGGTTGTTTTGAACTTGAATTTTCACAGGTGTTTGTATCTGCTGATCTTAAGTTTAAAATGGCCTTTACTTTTTTTTGAAAAACTTCTTTTTCAGAAAGTTTTTTTTTAATTAATTTTTGTTCATTTTTGATTGCAAAAAGTTTCAAGTTTTTGAAAATTCTTTATTTAAAATTCAAACTTTTTTTTTCAAAATCAAATGTTTATCAAAGTATCAAAACTAGTATCAAAGTAACAATATCACAGTAAAAAAATCGGTTTGTGTCAACCTCGGAGTTTTTATTATCTAATGTTCGAACTATTTTTAACAAAATTTTCAACAAAATTTGGCTATCTCAAAATTTTTATTGGATGGGTTTGGGGAAAAAGAGCGTGGAGGGGGGGTAATTGCCCTTAGATCTCTTCTGACTCTTTAAAAGTGAACTAGAACTTTCCATTTTCAACCAAATGAGCCCTCTCTAAAGTTTATACGAGCATCCCTTTCATAAGAACCATATATGCCCCCAGGGCATAACTTACAACGACTTTCCCCAGGCCCTGGGGGTGGGGAGGGGTTGTCGACCTCGGAGTCTTAATATCTGATTTTTGAACTATTTTTAACAAAATCGTCACCTCAAAATTTTTATCAGATGGGTTTGGGGAAGAACAAGGCGTGAAGGGGAAGGGCAGGTTACCCTCCGATCTCTTTTGACTCTGAGAAAGTGAACTAGAACTTTTAAATTTCCAATCAAATGAGCCCTCTCAGAAGTTTATACGAACATCCCTTTGATAAGAACCATATACGGCCCCAGGACATAACTTAAAACGCCAGTCTCCTGGGCCCTGGGGAGTTGTGTCGACACCAACATTTTTGTTATCTGATCTTTGAACTATCTTAAATAAATGGGTATCTAATAATTTGTATCGGATGGGTTTTGAGAAAAAAGGGCATGGGGGGCTAGTGGCCCTCCAGTTTCTCTTGACTCTTAAAAATTATACCAGAATTTTCAATTTCCATTCAAATGAGCCCTCTCTGAAGTTTATACGAGCATCCCTTGCATAAGAACCATTTATGCTTCCAGGGCATAAATTGCAGCCCCTTCCCCCGGGCCCTGGGGAGGGGAGTTTTGTCGACACCGGAGTTTTTTTATCTAGCCTTTCAAATGTTTTTAAAAAAATTGCTATCGCCCAGGGGAGTTGTATTAACACCTGAGTTTTTCTTATTCGACCTTTGAACTATTTTTAAGAAAATAGATATTTCAACATTTTCATCGGATGGGTTTAAAAAAAAGTCTGGGGGGGGGTTGTTTTTGGATCTTTTTTGCTTATTAAAAAGAGAACTCGGACTTTCAATTTCCAATCAAATGAGCCTTCTCTGAAGTTTATACGAGCATCCCTTTCATAATCAATCAATCAATCAATTTTTCAATAAGTTAATTTATTTAAAATAAACACATAAGAAATTACTGAACTTTAGACCCCCCACAAAGGCTCTTTGGCCTGTGAGAGTGGGAGACTAAACATAACATTAAATAATAGCACTAAAATCAAACAGAAGGACAAGAAAAAAAATAAAATAAAAATAATGAACACCAAAAACTGCCATGCCAATCAAAATAAATGAAGCAAACAAATTGAAAAGATAGAGGAATTATGATAGATAGATCAAATTGAAAGATAGATTGAAAGATAGAGGGGGGAAAAGGGAGGAGAGAACTAACTGTCTAGGCATAACAGGTGGTTGGTTAGCTGTTTTTTAAATTGTCCATAGGAATGACATAGCCGAATTTTAACTGGTAGGGAATTTCAGATGGAGGCAAAACATAAAACTGGATTGAAATCTGATCTTACGGTTTCGGTTTTATTAACGAAAATATCCATATCATTTCTAAGAGAAAAAGAAACACAAGATTCAATGTGTAATTCAGAATTTGAAAGGTATAATTGTTTGAAGAAACAAGGGAGGAGTCCATGAAAATAATTAAAAATGAAACAAGAGGAAAGAAAGACATAAGTGGATTGGCCATCCAATCGATTCATGCTGAGCTGGTCTGTCACCTCAGACACTAATTTAGTTGCTTTGTTACACATTTTGAAAACGAGAAAGGTAAAAGAAGAGAATGTTGATAGCCATACTGTTGGACAGTAGTATAAATAAGGTTGAGAGAGTGAAAGAGGATCTTTATTATTGATCTAGGGAAGCAATGACGAAGCTTCCGAAGAACTCCTAGTTTCACGAGAACACAGTAATGTTTGAAAGAGAGATTTTCGTCCAATAAAATACCCAGGAATCGAGCTTGTCTATCAGGGGGACGAGTTGTATCACCATGAGTGGTAGAAATAGTTTGAACCAAAGGACAAGAAGTAACTGATCTGTAAAAAATAAGTGGACTAGATGTAGCAAGATTTATGGCAAGACGATTTACATCAAACTCAAGCAAAGGTTCTTTCTAGAACAGAATACACTTTTTTGATAAGGGAAGAATCTTTAATTTTTGAACACCCATGAGTAAAATCATCTGCAAATACAAATAGCACAGGATCTAGAGATGCGTCACTAGGTGGAACCAAATTGTGATCACAAATGATACAACAACTTCGCTTAGTTTGTTCATATAAAACCATAAAAAGATCATTGATGAATATAAGGAATAAAACAGGTCCTAGAATAGACCCTTGAGGGACACCAAAATCAACACGGAATTGATCTTGAAGCTTGGGGTCAATACTGCTAGACTTTCCAGATAAATAAGTTTCAAACCAATGATAACTGATTCCCCGTATCCCTATGTGCTCCATTTTGGATAGTAGGATAGTTTCTTATATGTTGTCAAACGCTTTTCTGACATCAAGGAAAATTGCAGCTGGAATTCTACCCTCATCAAGTGCCTTGTGAATAAACTTCAGCAAGGCCATACAAGACTGTTCTGTTGAGTGCTTAGGGCAAAAACCAAACTAATTTTAATGGAAAAATTGTTTTTTATCAAGAAACGATAAAAGCCGAGAGTACATACATTTTTAAAAAATTTTACTAAAGGCTGATAAAAGAGAAATTGGTCGATAATTATAAGGATCATTTCTAGAACCACCCTTATAGAGAACAGCTAATCTGGCATATTTTAGGGCACTAGGAATAGTTCCATTAAACAATGATAAGTTAACAAGAATGGTGAGTGGAGATAGAATAGAGGGTAGAATAAACTTTAAAGCCTTGGCAGGAATTTGGTCAGGTCCACAAGAGGAAGATCCTATAAGCTAAGAGATGACTGGACTTCAAAGTCAGAAACCGGATCCAAAGCCATCGATTTTTGACAAGAAGGACCGAGGTACTTTCTAAAGTCACTGGTAGAAGAAGCACTAACCAAAATATCTTCAGAAATTAATTTTCCAATGGATGCAAAGTAAGAGCAAAATTCATACATTATGATCTTACTATTAGTTATGTCTACCCCCTTAGAAATTTATTTATTTGGCAAGTTATTTCTTTCGGAATTTTGATGAAGAACTGTGTTTATAAGTTGCCAGGTTCTTCTCATATTCTTGCCTGAAGTTAGAGAATATCTGGAAGTAATAAATATACTTGGCTTTATGAATTAAGGAATTCAATAAATTTTATATTTTTTATACCTTTCAAGATGATGATGAGAGTTAGAGGAATTGAATGCCTTCCACAAGAAAGTCCTTCTTTTAGTACTCTTAAGAAGAGCTGAAGTCATCCAAGGGGCACGAGGAACTGAACGCTTGGAGCTTTCAGCAGCTGAGGTTGCACAACAACTATCAACAAAGGCCTGTTTGATCAGATCATAGAACTGATTGAAAAGACTACCAACAGACAGACTTGAATCGGTGAGAAACTCCCAGGAGGTGTCAGAGAATCGAAATTTAAACTGTTCAAGTTGATACTGTTGGTAACGGATTGCTAAATTAAAAGAAGTGGAAGAAAATGAAGGTAGACCAGAGATTTAATAATTTGTAATACATGGAAAGTGGTCAGAGATGTCAAATATGATGACAAAGCTCGAATTAGGCATTAAAGTTGAAAAAATATTCTCGATTAATGTGGTAGATGTGCCACATGTATGGCACATCTGGGGGAATATATGGCATAAGAACCATATATACCCCTGGGCATAGCTTACAACGCCTGCCTGGGCCCAGGGGGGTTGTGTTCGTATAACGAAATCGTATAATGTACAACAAAGATCGTATAACAAAACCCCGGAGTTTTCGTTATACGATCTTTGAACCATTTTTAAAAAAAAGGGCTATCTCAAAGTTTTTATGGGATGGGTTTGCGGAAAAAAGGGTGTAAAAGGCGGGGGGGGGGGGCTAGTTGCAATTCGATTTCTTTTTACTCTTTAAAATTCAACTAGAACATTCAATTTCTAATCAAATGAGCCATCTCTGAAGTTTATCCGAGAATTCCTTCCATAAGAAAATTATACGTCCCCAGGGCATAACTTGCAACGCCTGGCCCGGGATCCTGGAGGTAGTGTCTACACCGATGTTTTGTATATGACCTTTGAACTATTTTTAACAAAATCGCTATCTAAAAATTTTATCGGATGCATTTGGGGAAAAGGTGCGTGGGGGGATATTTGCCCTCTGATCTATTTTGACTTTTAAAAATTGAACTAGAACTTTCAATTTCCAATCAAATGATCCCTTTCTGAAGTTTATACAAGCATACCTTCCATAGCAGCAATATATACCCCTCAGGCAAGTAGGAGGGGCCCAGAAGGTACAGGGGGAAGTCCATACATGGGCATTGATCCACTAACGAGAGTGACGCAACATGCTCATTAACCTACTAACGGGACAAGATCATTGACCTACTAACGGTACGAACAACTGGGATAACAATGTGAAGTCAGAGCAGACTTCTGGAAAATTCATTAGCATGGATTTACGTACTTTTTCTTGCATCACAATTTCACCTTGAGACTTTGTTTATAATGATCACAGTTTGAGGTTAAAGTAACAGTCCATTTCAAAACATTATGGAGTGAACATCGAATACAATGGATTTAGAAGTCTTAGCTACGCAAATTTATAATGTGAGTTCTCTTTAGTAAATTCTCTTTGTTTTTTTTCCAAATAAAATCATTTTTTTGTTGGAAATGAATTTTACCCCCCCCCCAACCCTCCAATATATTCAAATTCAGGGTATATATTTGCACATTAGAGGGGGGTGGGGATGCATGAAGTCTATGATTAGTGTAAGCCAACTAGCATTATATTTACACATTAGGGGGATGGGGTTGCATGAAGCAAATATTAAGTGTAAGTCAGCTAGCATTTTTACCTCTGATCGCAAATTTTAGGCCTACATGATTTGTGTATGTTAACGATCTTTTTTCTATCTAATTTTAAGCCTATGTGCTGGAACTGTCTATATATCTAAATACCCCCTGTTTCATGAGCTTATAACATTTCGGAAGTTATGCTAGAGTCTGTAGCCTACGTAACTATCTAAATTTGACGATTTACCCCCTCCCCCGCCCCATAATTCCCGGTTTTTTCATCAGCCCTGATTTTTAGAAGCATAATTTCTTAGATATTTACTGGATTTCATGCTGTATTATGAGTTTTTAATGGTTTTCTGCTCTATAGGCATTTCCAGAGGAAACAAGATACTTGTTTCCTTTATATGACGCACGATACTGTGCATTATATGACACACGAAAGAAATCTAGTTCGGTTAATATGAAATAGGATGAAAATATAATAGTTAAGAAACAAATTTGGTCTATACATTTCCACATTAGGGGTTATATGAATTAGCAATTTTTAGAAAATTTCAATGATAAAATTCCGCCAAAAGTCGTAAAAATGTTTTTTTTTTAAGGATAATTTTGAAGAATGCGTCCCTCCCGTCGACAAAAAGGCCCGGATCGAAGCTGAAAATCAATTACGTCCTACTGTAATTCACTGCGTTTTACCTCTGAAGGCATATGCGCAAGGAGACAACGCAAGGACCCTTATGCAAGAAGACGAAATGGCTACGAATGTGACGATGTATCAAAAAGTGAATGTAAGTTTAAAATTTTATCGATATTTTCACTAAAGATTTTTTCTCTCCCGAAAGGAAATATACATTTCCTTATTCTAATATCCTGTTGAGGTGAAGTCTTATGACCGTTTAAATCAGAGAATGTAACATTTTTATAAAAGGCTTCAAAATAATTTCAGAATAATAGAGGTTCTAATTTGCGTTATATTCGTTGTCAACAGTCATTTACAGCTTGCATGGATATTGGAACATCTGATAGGAGTGGCACCAATTGACAACTGTATAACATCAAATATGAAAGAAATATATATGCTTGTCACAGGAGGGTGATCGTATCGACCTAGTGGTCTTAGAATATTGTGGGAGGACTCATTGGAATGGAAATTTATAATTTAGTAAGGAGAGAGAAGGAGGGGGGATATTGCTACTAAGTGAGTTTTTTTAATGCATGTATTTCAAACGATTAGAAAATATAGTCGCTATTGATCCAATTTTCGACCTTTTTTAAAAAAATAGGGTGATTTATACACGTTGAAATTAAGTGAATGTTTTCTTTACAGGTTAAACCGGTTTTATCACTACCCCCCCCCCCCCACCGGAGGAAACAACTCACATTGATGTGTTTTTTTTAATGCATATGTTTTAAACGATTAGAAAATATAGTCACTATTAATCCAATTTTCGACCTTCTTTAAAAAAATAGAGTGATTTATACACGTTGAAATTAAGTGGATATTTTTTTTATAGGTTACACCGGGTTCATCACTACCCTCCCCCACCTGAAGAAACAAGTCACAATGATGAACCAAATTGATGCACCTGAACAATTTCGCGACATTGTTGAAACGCCATTACATAACGGTGAAGAATATGGTAATTTTTTACAGGGGTGTTATGAAGGTAGTGATAATTTAGATGGTACATATGCTAACATTATTATTAACGACACGGAATGGGCAGCTAATTTATTGGGACAATGTTTCAATGTTAATAGTAATTCTTTAGGTGTAGCCAATAGTAAAGTTGAACCAGGCAATGCTGTTAGTTCAGAGGGTGATTTACCATGGGTGAGCCCGAATAGCATACAAATTTTAGACAATTTAACTCTTGAGTTAAATGAGAGTCCTTCCCCCTCAGATTTAATGAATATAGCCCCGGTTCAATCTAATTTAATTGAACATGAAAATGAATTCGATTGGCTGGATTTACATAGTCCTAGAGATTTACATAGTTGGACTATTTACATAGTCCAACACACTAGAGGCCATGTTAAGCGAACTGGGAGATTTTAGTACACACACCAGCCCAATTGTTGAACAAAGTGGGGTGGGGGTTTAGATAATGATATACAAGGGTAGGGGTTTAGGTAGCGATGATATACAAGGGAGAGGGGGTTTAGGTACTGATGATATACAAGGGGGAGGGGGTAATGATACACAATACTCACCGCTACTGGAATTTCAGCAAACAAATTCAATTCTGAATACAATAGACGTTTTACTGCAAAATTTGGCGATCCCTTTAATACACTTATGGCAGGGAATATAACAAGTGATCCCATTGATATTATTCATGAATATACAGAGAAAATTCATGCACTTTTAGAAAACCGGATTCAAACGTGGGGGGAGGGTCAGGACTCCATTAAGGCCTCAATTGTTTTAAAAATATTTTATTTAAATGAGAGTCATGCCCGGTTTAGAAGGATGCAAGGGCGTTCAACGAATCTGTTTTGGAACAGGCCAAAAATGTTTCATGTATGCATTTTTGATATCAGCTTTCCGACCACTGAAAGATGAAGCTTCAAAGAAAAATTTGGACTACTGGGCCGTGCATGGAAAAGAAGGGTCTCATTTTCCCCCAGTAGATTTCTCATATTTAGCAGAAAAATCTCCTGTAACACTCAGGACGATAAATATTATTGAACGGGAAAACGCACATTTAAATATCGGTGTTACAGTGCTAAAATATGAAACGGAATTTCAAGAGGGTGTGCGTTCTCATAAAAATGGGGTATAATTCCCTGTAGGAGCGCCATCTATTGAATCTGTGAAAAACTGGGTTTGGTTGTTGTACACACCACCTAGTGAACCTAATTCAATTGGCCATTTCAATCCCATTACTGATATTAGTAGAGGTCTGGGGGAGGGTAAAAAGGGGCTGGGGGTGTACGTTACTACTGCACAATGTGTTTGTCCCAATTTCGTAGTGAATTAAATTTACAAAATCACATGAAACATTGCAAAAAACACGGATATCAAACGGTTGAGACAGCTGGAGGTGACCGAGCAGTTTTACGATTTAAAAATTTTCAGAATACGCTTATGCAAAGCGATAAAACAAATGTACAAACTTATTTTAAATTCCGCTTTTGGAAAAATGTGTGAAAGCGTACGAAACAGATCACGTTGTGACGTCGTAACATGTCCCAAAGAATGTGCACGAATTATTTGCCGACCCCAATTTTACAACATTCACGAGCGAAGAGCCGAATGTGATTCTTCTACACAGAAAAAAGATAAATGTTGTACTGAATAAGAATATAGTGGGGGGGGGGTAGTTCAGTACTGAAAAATTCCAAAAAACTCATGTTGTAGTTCTTTTACAATTTGTTCAAGGTACAATAGCCAAGGGAGGGGGAGGTTCAAGTTTCGGGGACACAGATTCTCTGATGTTAAAAGTTGAAACTGGGGATTTATTAAACGATTTGGAAAATGGGTTACACATCAGCTCTCCGATGGACTACACAAACTGTAATGAGTCCCTCTACCCATAGTTGGTAAAACGTCAGGCCCCCAATCAACTATTAATGCTAAAATCAGAGACGGGGAGTGATTTAATGTCCAAAGGTGTGTTCCTCTGTCCTAAAGTTTACTGTGTGGAAACACACAACAAGGGTATAAAGCAGGCGTGCCAAGGGGTGCCTACACACTTTGTAAAAAATAATTTCAACATGAGTGTCTACAGAAACTGTTTAGACAGATGTCTTGTGCCAAGACCAAAAATGCTAGCAATTCGCTCTCTACAGTATAGAAACTATACTCTCAGAGTGGAAAATTTACCATGTCATGTATATCCGACAAGGTCTATGTGCTCGAGAATGGTGTAAAAGTACTCCCCCACGGCCATTATCAAATTAAAGATCGAGTTCAATGTGTAGACTGTCAAAATTAACTCGGTCCGGATAAGTGAACTTAAATTCAAATTATAGTACTTGATGGGTGGGGGGACAGCATCATTTTGCAGCAACGGCTATTGTATACAGTTTTTCCGCGCGACCGCGGGGGCCCTTGGGGGGGATTTTCATTTATTAAATTTTTAGTCTAGAAATTTGTTCAACGGTGCTGCCATTGTTCTTGCTGTGTTTTAAGTTGTTTTTTTTTCAATAAGTGAAAAATAGTGTGTGCTATGGTTGCTGTATTTTAAGTTGTTTTTTGGTAATAAATGAAAAATATTGCTATTTGTGCTGTACTTTAAGTTGTTTTTGTCAATAATTGAAAAAAATATGTTTGTGTTGTTCTTGTTAACGTAGTAGATAGATCTATAGGAAAATTATTATTTATTGATTAGACAAGTATAGTTTACAGCTAGTTGTAGTCCGACTGTTGTCAACAGCAGTATGTATCAATTTAAAACACCATTCAGGTCGTTTCTGTGTTGCCCGTCAATGTCAGGCAAAACGAGACTTTTAGCTAAAATAATGAAAAATTGGAATAAAATGTTTTGGGACAAACCAAAGAAAATTTACTATTGCTATAGTATTTGGAAAAAATCCTACGACCAAATAAAAGCTATTGCCACTGCCACGTCCATGCCACTACAATTCATGCGGGGACTTGATGTTTTCAATAATATTGAACCAAACTCATGGCTGATAATTGATGTTTTAGCTGAATCGACTGAACAGTTCTCTCAGGAAATACTACAACTGTTTACCGTTTGCTCTCATCATGAACACATTTCTATAACCCTAGTTCTACACAATCTGTTTCATCAGAGCAAATGTAAGAGAACCCATGCTTTGAATTGCACCATCTATATTATCTACCGAATTGCTCATGATTCTAGCTCGCTAATAACTCTCAATAAGCAAATACATCCCGGTGCTCCAAAATTTCTACTTTCAGCGTACAGTCAGGACACAAATAAGCCCTATGGGTACATTTTGCTAGATCTTAATTAGAATACGCCCGAGGATCCACGTGTAGTCACAGATATTTTCGAAAAAGAAATTGCTGTTTATCTTCCGGTGAACAGTAGAAAAGGCTATTAGTTGCCATCATGACACTGAAGAAACTAATCGAAAATAGACATTTATTTTCCGTTCTAGGCAATTCAAAACCTCCACGCAGGCAAGCCATGCTCAAACATGGCGTCGACAATGATTTCATTAATCTAATAACTTAACTTCCTTTAAATTTAACTGAGGGCAATGTACACTTGTCAGAAGGTGTTAGACAACAGACAAAGCAACATCGTTCCACTGTACGTGCCTTGGCTTGCAAAAAAAAGGAAAAAAATTAAAAGAAAACGTCTCCTTCAAGTGGGCGGTGGCTTTTTAACACTTTTACTGCCAATACTTGCAGGACTTGTAAACAGTTTTCTATAGATGACTAAACCTTATAAATTGACTCCAATAGAACTTGTCCTCTCCCCGGTTGAGAACTTTGAAGACAATCTAAGCAAGTTCACTAAATGATGAAAATATCGCCGATGATAAAAAAGCTAGTTTTACTTCAAGATGCACAGCGTCATGTGGACAAACATAGACCTTATAGTGAGAGATCCACTGTCACAGATCCCCCCCCCCAACAGGAAACATCTCCTCAAGATTCTGCAGCGGCAACAGCACAATCAAAGGAGAAGGAATTGAATTCAATAGTGACATCAATTGGAAACCTATTGCCATTGACCTATCGAGAACATAGTAAAAGAGTATTAACATATCTCATGTTCGAAAGTGGTGGTGATGATTATCAAGTTCAAGTCGATAGTACTGGGAAACGAATTATAATTCAGGGAAAAAGTTATAATCTACTTGATTTAATTTTTGATATGGTTACAAATCGTAAAGGACTTTTATCATTTGACAATAATCTATTCACCTTTTTAAATACATCAAACTTCCCCAAAAGTCTTATTGGCAATAAAAAATGTAAAGAAATTAAGAGAATATAGTAGAGGTGCCAGTCCTCTAACAACGCCAACGCCATTTAAAAAAGAAGAGAATAAGAGGATTTTAAATCAATTTTGGAAAAAACTAGCACTCCTAGTAGCAGCAATGATTTAATAACAACAATGATGACGGATAGACAAAAGTGAAGACGTATTGATATCAACTCACCGTCACAAGTACCACCCTCCAGTGTAAAAAAGGGGAGTGGACATTACACTACGTGTTTGCGTTCAAAATGGATGAAGTTTTAAAACGTGTCTATGAAAATAGTGGTGAAGTGGGAAGTCTAAGTTCCCCCACAACGCTTTCTAAAGTTGCCTCTGATGTAGGTGGCAGCACTTTAAAAAATGCAAAAGAGTATCTAAAAAATTAACTGAGTTACACTCTGCATCGGAATCGTAGGCTTCGTGGTAAACAAAATCGACAAATTAAAGCCTTTTTCCCTCTGTATATAATGCAAGCTGATCTTTTAACTCTAGATGTGATTCAAAGACGTCACAATACACCCTACAAATATATTCTTGTGGCAATCAGTGTCTTTAGTCGCTATTCATATGCCATTCCATTGTGATCAAAGAGAGGTGTTGAAGTTGCTCAGGCCTTAGAAAGTATTCTTGAACACGATTGCTATAGAAAAATTCAAAGTGACCGTGGTAGCGAATTTGTTAATCCTCATGTGCAAAAGTTCTATTGAAATATATTACAAAGCTATATCATAGTCACAGTCCGATAAAGGCTGCATTGGCTGAACGGTTGATAATAACGATTCGTCTAATAATTTTGAGATATGTCACGCTGAAAAATACTGCTGCTTTTATTCATGATTTAGATAAAATCATGCAAATAAATAACCAACGACCACATCGATCCCTGTCCGGTGTTAGCCCTCAGGAAGTTCATTGTAGTGAAAATACATTTGACTCTTTTCTAAAGCAATATTCCAGTGAAAAACAACAAAAAAAATTGTGAAGAAAAAATTCAATGTTGGTGATACTGTTAGAATTAACAGAACCACCGATATTTTTGAAAAGGGGAATTATTTATGAGGAATTACTTTTTAAAATGTCCAAAATCATAGACACTGAGCCCAGGACATAGCGGCTGCGAGATACCAAAGATGATGAGATCCTCGGCATTTTTTATGAATATGAACTACAAAAATTAGAAACAGTAGTGAAATTTATCAAATTGAAAAGATATTAAAGATCCGTACTTGCAGGGGCAAGAGACAGTTGCTTGTTCGTTGGCTAGGATACAATTCTGATTTTGATTCTTGGGTTGCAGTTGAAGACATTAACAATGCCCAATGATTTCTATGTGACATTCATGTCCAATGTCTCCGATCCTCTCTACAATGATTTGAATAGAACAAGTGATTTTTAGACGAAACTCTCTCCCACTATCAAATTCGACGGTGCGTATGAAGTGGCTCTTGTTGACTGTATTCTCAAAAATACATATGATATCCTGAGAAAAGATTGCAAATATAAATTAAAAATTAGACCCTATAATTGGCCACCACCACCCGATGGAAAACTGCATAAAATTCAAATGATCAATTGGATGGATGATCCATATGTTGAATTACCATACAAAGAACTCACCTGTATGAATGATTTATGTCATTCTATCAATAAAAGAGTTTCCGCTCGTAAAAAAACAGCCTTTAATTTCAACTATTCAAAGGAAGAGGGCAAGATCTACATTAGTTAACCCATTGCCGATGAAAAGTGCCGAGGTAAAAGTGCTGGAAACGCCAATGTTATTTTTGCTGACTACCGGCCAGTCTTCTCCACGGACACTTGTATATTTCTCTATGCTTCATTTGTTGAAACATCCAGAGTTGGCAATAGCAATGCCCCCCTCCTACGAGTTCTTGAACGAAAAACCAATCAAGAACATATTCATCATTACAATATAAAGCATCTTCAGTATATCCCCGTAAACACTTCCTATTTGAAACTCTGCCAGTTAACACTGAGAACTGAATTAGGTGATCCCCTAGCAATTTCAAAAGGTTTGGCTTTGATTACATGCCATTTCGACTCATCGTTGTCGGTGTTCTAAAACAAGATGCCTAATAAAAAAGTGGTATTCATTTGTCCTGATATTGACTGCTATATTAATACTCTTGGCCCAAGACAACTGGGCAATTCAATGGACCATTGCAAAGGTCGTTCATCAATGTCTGGCTATGGGCTTGGCAGTTGGTTTGCTAAGCTGTTTCGCTCTGCACTACCTCTGGCTAGAAAATATATTGTACCGGCTGCGACAGATTTTGCATGCTCTACACTATACGATTGGAGCTCTGGCAAGGATTTTAAAAAGAGGGCTTCGGAAAATCTTAGGTCCTGTGCGCAATCCTTGGCGAGCAATTGAAATCTCAACAAAATTGAAAAGGTTTAAAAAGGTAGAGAAACAGTACACCACTCATCAGTCTCTACTCAGGTCAGAAACGAAAGACATCACCCAAGTCAAAGAAAAGAAGGAAAAAGACGACACGTACAGTAAACAGAAGATGAATCCCAAGGAACAGAATTGTTAGATCGAAACTGGATTTGTTTTTATAGACTGAGCAATGGCATGTCTACCGCGTAAGGATTCCCAACCTTCAATCACTTCCTCCTTAAATCTATTCAATACTGAAAATGTTGATGTGAGTGTAAAACATGGATACTTTGAACAATTTTATCCACAACGATCCCTCTCCGATAATATCCACTTTCAAATTTATTCCAATGAAGACTACTTTATGGATATGTCTTCGACATTTATAGATTTACATATGATAGTCCGGAAATCCGACAATGGAATGCCAGTTTGTGCTGATGGGATATCCTACGAAAACTGTATATTACATAATTTATTTTGTTAAATCAGTGTCTACATAAATGGCACTTTGGTGAATACAGGCAACAATCTCTCGAATTATACAAGCTATATGCAGTTCATGTTAATGACACCCCAGTCATATAAGGAATAAAGCGATTTCTCCAATGGTTATGAATATATTACAGATACTGATAGTATAGATGCACTTAAAAATGCTACAACTAGTGAATTAAATCTAGTTGGAAAAATATATCATGAAATATTTAATATACCTCAATGGCTTGCACGGAATATTAAAGTGGATATAAAATTGACGCTTGCTCCATCCAATTTCATTTTACGAAAGGAACCTCCTGCCAATCCTGATGTAACTCTCTCTCTCTCTCTCTCTCTCTCTCTCTCTCTCTCTCTCTCTCTCACCTCGGTAATACTACATGTACGAAAGCAGCAGGTTATGAGTTCTGTTTCTTTGCCAGTGGAAAAACTGCAAGCCAGTGGAAAACTGAGCCCCTTTGTCCAGCCGACAAGGCAGACACGAAGGCACACAGAACGGTCCAATTATCTAAAGGAGGATACGCCGAAAACCGAGTACTTGAGGAACAGCTTCATCCGGCGCTGCACTTCTATCTGGAACGATCTTCCTGGGGATATTATCCCTGCAAATCCCTTTGTTGACACCTTCAAAAGAAGGTTCAATAGACATTTAAAACCTCGAGGTCATTGAAAGAGGTAAATGAATAGCGGCATATCAGATACTTTGAAGTACCTGGCGCCGTGAATATTGGAAAAAAAAATTATTAAACTATTTGTTCTTCATACAATCACCAATCAACGTCATATTGCCAAAGGCTCGCGCAGCTTCACCGAATCATGCTTTATCAATGGCGAAATTCTGTCAAAATTGGCATTGGCATTTGTAAAAAGCGCTTGTACAATAGGATCGTGGACTGGCTGCCCACATAAATTTGAGATGTTTGGGCTTTCATCTCTTGTCTGCAAAGTAAATGGAATCCCAGTCTACAATCTATCTATTGATAAATCCTATGAATAATTGTATGAGTTGACAATGCAAAACCTAGATCATGATTCACAACTATTTTAAAATGGTATAATCGAAGAAATGTTGGTTAAAACACATGGTATCGTTGTATTAGACCTGTCTGGCATCCAGGATATGAGTACAATACGAACGGGTAGTGTGCGTTTAGAGTGTACATTTTCCGACCCATTACCTGAAATTTCTGCACTAATCTCATTAAATCAATTTGAAACCTATTGGGAAATCACTCTCGAAGGCAGTGTTCTATCAGACCTTGCACCATGACCACCAGTCAAATAATCAATGTATTTAATATGGACCCCTACATGTCCAAATACAGATCCTATTGTCTACCCTCGGACTTCCTTGGAAAAATTCAAAGTGCAAACAACTCCCTAATCATTGTTAATAGCAGTCCTTCGACTGTGAATGCTGGTCATTGGTTGTGCATCTTTCAAACAAAGAAGATGATTGCATGTTTTGATCCTCTCGGCCTACCCTATACATTCTACACTCCACACATCAACAACTATATTGGAAGCAGTGGGAAAACTGTTATTCAAAATCGGGAGAGAGTGCAGGATCTGACGACTAAAAATTGCGGTTTCCATGCGCTACTATATTTCGTGTTCAGATGTCTTGGCTATACTTACAAGCAGTTTTCAACATTAAAGTAGACAATCCACGTCTGAACGACTTTATGGTGGAAAATATCTTCTCAGACCTGTATAATATTGATTTTAGTGCCCTACGAATAAAATACTTAAAAATGTATGTGATTTTTTATTAATAAAAACAATGTTTATATACAACAATGTCTTTATTCTATACTTTAGATTTCTTCTTCGGTGTATGGGCAACTGTCGAGAACCACTAATTCTGGTAGATCATTTGAGTTCACTGTATATTGATCTTGATTGGCTGCAAAGTCAGGGTCACATTTTCTACAGTACAACGTAACTTCACTCTTGTCGTATCTCTTTGTATAGTCAATGATACTATTTGCATTCATATTGTGGAATTCACGTGTTTCAATTTGTTTATTTGAAGCAATATCACATACAGTGTTTTCAACCGAATCACATTCGGTAACTTCCAAATGAACATCACTAGGTTTATAGTCATAATAGGCAGTGTCGTCACAACAATGACGCAGAAACCAAATTGTCTTGTTACCCCAACAGTTGAATCGTAGACCTGATTCTGCCTCCAAAAATAATTTAAAACCACGACGAAACCAATCTCGTATAAATAAACTAAAATCAGGTTTAGGTTTCTTTCCAATCATACCAGGATAAGTTTTCTCCCACTGATGACATTTGTCATAGTGTCAATTGGAGCATAGTTGCCCTCTAAGGTGAGAGTCACAAATCTCTTCGAAACATGAATTACAGCCTTTAATTTGTACTGCATATCCTTTATGTAATTTACATGGATTGCATAATTTGCAATTTGCATTATATTCATCAATAATTGTACAATTCTCACATGATGACCAACTGCCAAGAGTATACATTCATAGTGGACATGTATAGAACATTTTTTGGTTTCCGATGTCAACTCTCTCACAGCTAAAAAGAAACTGATCCACGTTCAATAAATTCAGAGGGGGATGGGACAGAAGTAACTCTGTGACGTTACATAACGTCTTTCGAAAGGGGAGTCATCTACATAGAATCTATGGCAATGTTTTCAAAAGTATATCCACTATATTATTCTGCTTTGTTTCAATTAACATATCAATAAATTGAGTAAAAGCATTTGAGTCACGTCGTAAAAGTTTCATACAATAGTCCAATGGAGGAGAATCAGTTTTCATTATATTGACAGGTGTTCCCTGAGAAAATATCTTCCGTTGAAGAGATAACTCGAGAAAATCGTCATTGAGAATCAAAGGTTTTTCCATAATCACAAGATTCGACCTAATTCTCTTTTTCTCAAACTTATCCATTTTTCAATCCTAACACTCTCACTGCTGACTCTAGACTAACCACGATTCGTTCTACTTCAAGAATATTCGATAACCCAAAAAAAAATTTAATTAAAAAAAGAGAACATTTTCGATTTCGAAACAATTTTATTGTGTGTGATCATAATTACAACAATTATATATACTACACATATACAATTATCGATATAACTTATTGTGCTCAATATACTTCACTATTGCATTTAAAGCACTTTGAAGTATATTCACATGTGCTATAGCACAAGGATTGTAAATCCATTTGTAATTGCCACACGGAAAACAGTAGTGATACATCGCCGACGGATAAAGGGAATTCATATTAAAAAAAATGCACCTGACTTTTCATCGGTGTGCTCTCCGGTCGGATCAGTTTTCATGATACGGTCCCTGTGAAAACATACCCACCACTCATTAGTCTCTGTATAAACAGATGCTGATCCACGTTGCTGATCAGAACTATTTCTTCTTTGCTGATTTTAAGAATCAAGTCCATCACCAGATGAGGAGTGGAAAAATAATACCCTAAATCCAACCCAAATTCCCCATAGATTTTATCAGTGTTTTTGCACACAATGTCCAGAAAAGTCAAGACATCACTAGCCAAGTATAGTTTACAGTAATCCCACCCATGATTATATCCTCCCTTTGCCCAAACCCTCTTGGCAAATTCATAGTCGCCAGTGGTACATTGACTGTCCGTAAGGGATTTGTAAAATGCTTCGATAGGTGGTAATGACACCTCATCTAGCCTTGAGGTAGGGTTGTAGTAATCATATGGTATATGCACTTACATATTAATAAATGATACATTTCATCATCGGAGAAGCGCTGTTTAAGGAGAGGGAAACTATAAAAATTGTCGCTTTTCTGTACCTGAATCAATTGACTTAGAGACTTGGGGAAAAAACTGAAAGAGTCTAAAAAACGGATTTTATTCAGGCACGTGTTACCATTGTCAATTTTTTCCACATAAATTTTAGCAGCAGCAGCTTCTCCCTTGATTTGGGTATGGTATTATAAGAAAAGGAACGATCTATCCATGCGTTACATGCAACTCCCCCCTTGGCCATGCGCGCCAACACCGGTAAAATAAACTTTAAATCGTAATTGGAATTGTGTATAAAAACCGGTGCGAAATATTGCTGACTAACGTTTATGTTGCACGATTGATGTGCAACCCCTCTAAGATTACTCCCTCCTGATGAAATTTCCTGCCATAAATGATCATGGTCAATCTCCTTCCTCTTCCCCCCATTCCCAGTACCATAATCAAATTCTCCCTTGCAAACACAACAAATTTTACGATATTTAATGGCCAATCTGTCATCTGGTGATAGAACCAGAGGATAGTGTGTAAAGCGTATGCGAGAAATTGCGCCATTCGCTGTTTTAATCGGACTGGTCACTGCCGTGCGCATACAGTCTTCCCCACCCAACGACTCAGCTACATCCAGCACTTGCATGGTATTACCAGAGTCTCTTTGAGCGTGAGCGTAAGATATCCCTATGGCTTCATTTATTTTAACACAATTTGGATTTGACGAATCGTAAACGTCTGTGAGTTTGGCCTCGCATTCCAAAAAGATCTTGTTGCTCTGCAGGAGCGAGTTTTGGAAGTTCTTAAAACAAATATCGCCCTGCCTCCGCTAACCGTTTTCACAGCCAGGTATCCATGACGTTTACAGTGTTTCATGTGATGCTTTAGCTTTAAATCACTACAAAATCTTGATAGGCATGTTGGACAAAGTAGCATACATCCCCCCACTGTTTACCCTCACTTAAGACTCTACTAATATCGGTTATTGGATTAAAATGTCCTATTGAATCAGGCTCTGAAGGAGGCGTGTATAGAAGCCAGACCCAATGCTTCACTGATTCAATAGACGGAGCCGTCACCAATTAGACGCTGACCCTCTTCAAATTCTGTTTCGTACTGTAACACCGTAACACCAATCTTCAAATGTTCAGTAGCCATCTCAAAAATATCTATCCCTTTTAGTGTTACGGGAAATTGACCATTTAAAAAATTGAAATCTACTTTAGGAAACTTTGACCTATCCCCATTAGCTGCTAATTCATCCAACTTTTTCTTAAAAGCATTTACACGTAGGGGTCTAAAGGCCGCAATCAAAAACGCATACTTGAAGCACTGTAGCCTCAAATCGAGATAGATTCGTTTTATTCCCTGACAACCCTCTAAATATGAATGATATTTTAATTCAATATCCCTCCCTCCCCTATGCCCACCTCTTAAAATAAAATCTTTTTTAAATCTACAAATATTAACGCAAATATTCTCAATAAATAAAACAACCGACCCGCTATTCCCCTCATTATAATTGTCCAGTTTAGTTATGATGCTGTTGACCCAATCCAAAAAAAACTCCACATAATTTGCCAAATGCGGGCGAATTGCTAACATTTCTGTATTTAAGTATTTTGAGTAAAGTTCGCTCTCATTTTCATTTAAAAAATATATTTTTAGTGCTATTGATGCTTTTAAACTGTCCCTCCCTCCCCTTACCCGCATCTGTTGTTCAAGAAGGGCTCGAGTATGATGCAAGGCAGAGTTAGACAATAAAAAATCTGGTAGTGTATTTAAATTTGGCACTAATGTTTCACTGTCACTACTCTGGTCAACCTCAATAGTGGGGGTGGAATACAATCTTCAGTAGCACCACCACCAGTCTGTTCAATTGCAATAGTGGGGCTTGGGGTGAAATCTCTCAATTCGCTAAGGATACCTTCCACGGTGTTTGGGGATAGCTGATCTAGCCAGCCACCATTGTTTTGTGAGACAATTTGATTATGTATATTAGCATGCAAACCCGGTTTAGATACACTTGTGGGGATATCACCCAAATATTCATTTATGAACGTATTTTCCCATTCCGGGTCCTCGAGCATATCTATGTCACAAGAAAGGTCCTCCAAGCTAGCTATATCCCCAAAACAATCATTTAAAAAGGCCCTTCGCCATTCTAGATTATCATAAACTATAACACTATCCCGAGAATCCATTGGTGAAGGCTCATTGAAAATAACTGTTTCTTGAGCTGATGTTGATGGAGGCAATAATTCATCGATGTTAATCTATAAAAACAGGATTTATTTTCCATGTGTAATATCCACTATTTTATATAATCAAAAAATAAATTATTAATCAGCTTTATGGTCAGTTACGTAAAATAGAAAAGGGATTTTTTTCCCCTCCACCCCCTCTTCTTCTTCTTCTTCAACAATTAGCCCATGAGTTAATACACACACATACAACTAGCTGATTTAAAATTATTAAGGGTAAAAATAAGAATAGGCGAATGTAATAACATAAAATGTGACAAGAAGTATCTAAGCCCCTTAGGTTCTCGCTAATTTGCCATCTGTAGTATATTTTCATTGCAAAATTGTAAGTGCAATATAAACTTGAATAAAAAAATATGAGGTTACTAAGGATTTTCATCTATGTAGAATGGGAAAAGGTCTTTTTTGCACCCTCACCACCTCTTTCCCCCCACCAACAATTACGTCATTACCTAATGTACACAACTATCTGTTAAGGGCACTTACGTAAGAAATTGCAGGTAACTCGTGAGAAATTTCCTGCCTTTCAGATGGTAGTACATAACTAGATAAGATAAGATTTATTCATAATCAATTAATCATACAAGAAAACACATTGTGCTAATCCCCCAAAGGCTCCTAGGCCAGTAATAGAGGGGAATACATACCGTTTAAATCAATCACTAAATCAATAGAAAAACATTAAAATAGGCCTACATTGAAAAATCCAATCAATACATACAATCCAACCACAACACTCCTAATCCCCCTCGAAAGGCTCCATGGCCAGGGATACAAGGGGGAATGAGAAAAAAAAAGAAAATACAATATATCCAAACAACCATAAAAAAGAAATCAATCGCCAAACAACATATAAAAATAAAAAGAGACCATACCTGAGGCCTGGGAGCCATAGCGCAGAGAAGAACACCATAAAACAGAATTAAACATTCAGAACTAAACATTCAGGGGACATCAACTCCACGAAAAAAAAAATTATTCTGTTTGATTCTTAACTAAATGGTCCTTAAGAATCCTCTTGAAAGTGCCAAACGAGTGGCATTTCTGTACTGAAGAAGGCAGGGAGTTCCAAACCTGATGACAAGCGATGAGGGGATTGAAATCTGACCGCACAGTGGGAGTAGGAGGAATGAAGATATTATGTGACGAACGAAGGTTATATGGAGCTGAATCAGAAATAAACTGAGGAGTTTTTTGAAGAGATTTTGGAAGATTGCCATGAAGCTGATGAAAAACAAAAGAACCACAAGAAAGAATGTAGATAGACTGTAGATTTAGAAGCGGTCTTCGTGAAGAACGGTTGGTGTCCATAACCAGACGCCGTGTTTTATCACACATGACAGAAAGCGACCGCAGTGTAGAATGAAAAATAGACATCCATACTATGGGGCAATAGGAGACATATGACTGGACAAGGCAGAAAAAAAGAAGCTTCAGAATAGTTCGAGGAAAGGTGTGTTTGAGTTTTCGAATGACACCCAAACTCCGTGAGACCTTAACCCTAATCATGGCTATATGGTGTCTAAACGAAAGGTTCTCATCAAGCAGGATACCAAGAAACCGGACCAACCGATTCTTTGGTCAACACAAGGAGCCTTGTGACACCTGAAGCTTTGTCAGTTGAGGGAAAGCTACGCCAATTCGACAAAAAATAAGAAAATGTGACTTGGTAACATTCAAGGCCAAGTAATTTGCCTCAAACCATGAAACTACTATCTCAAATATTGCCACCAGATTAGACCTGACATCAAATTCCGTCCTCCCTAGAGTCCCAAACTGTCGTCAGCAAAAGCAACGAAGCAATCTTCATTAGAATTAGCATTGGGACACGAAGGAACATCCGGATGACACAGATTGCAGCATACTAGAGGACTGGTGTTCTTGACTGCTGAAATCAGATCATTGACATAAATCAGAAATAAAACGGGGCCAAGAACAGATCCCTGGGGGACGCCATATTCTACTTCAGAAGGGCTCCGGAAAAGCGGATCAATTGAAATAAGTCTACCAGAAAGATATGATTCAAACCAAGAGAAAACATTTGATCTTATACCAATATGCGATAATTTCCAAAGAAGAATCTGATGAGTCAAAGAATCAAAAGCTTTACGAACATCCAAAAATAAAGCTGCCGGGATAAGACCAAAATCTATTGCCAAATGAATGAAATTCAAGAGAGATGCGCAAGCATGCTCTGTAGAGTGATTCGCTCGGAATCCAAACTGGAAATCATGGAAAAAATTTTTGACATCCAGAAAACTAAGAGGCCTGGATAGCATAGCCTTCTCAAAAATTTTGCTGAAAACAGATAGAAGAGAATTTGGCCTATAATTAGCAGGATCACTCCGGGACCCACCTTTATACAGCATTATAACCTTAGCTCGCTTGAGTGATTCAGGGAAAATTCCTTTCACGAAAGACAGATTGACAAGCTTAGTCAATGGTGACATAATAGCAGGAAGAACGGCACAGATAAACCTTGTAGGAATTCTGTCTGGCCCTGAAGACGATGAACCCTTAAGTGCATTTACGATCCGAGCTACCTCAAACTCAGAAACAGGGTTCAAGACCATTGACTTTAAACACGGGGGTCCAAGATAGGCTCTGAAATCGCAACGGAAAGTTGTAGAGCTCACAGATGAAGCAGTCGTTTTTCCTATATTAGCAAAATAAGACGTAAGCTCTAGCTGAACATTTTCTTCTCCTTGGACAATTTTACCGTCAACTATCAGCGTTGTTGGAACTGAAGGCGGAGGGGGAGTAGTTTTAAGTACAGAATTAATAATTTTCCATGTCTTCCCAACATCCTTTCCACACTCAGAAAATTTCCTGTGATAATACTGTCATCCACGGATTCAGCAGTACGATCCTTTTCGAGGTATGAGGCTTTGGATTCTGGTGGCAAACTTCTAGGATACCTTCTTTTACTGAATCATAAAAGAAATCAAAAGAGCGGTTAAAATCCAATTCAGAATCCAAACTATCCCATGGCTGATCAGTCAAACGAGATTTAAGTAGACTTATCTCACTGACACCAAAACGGAAAAATGGGAGATTAGATGGCGAAACTTTACCGCTGCGATCGATTAGCAGTCCTATATCGTGAAATAGCAGGGAAATGATCAGAAATAACACTAATCATCACCGAATTATCTAAGACATCTAGTGACGAAAAAATATTATCAATAAGTGAGGCATGCATCTCAGTAACTCGGGTTGGTATACAAACTGAAGGTAGAGTTCCTGCAGAAAGCATCATTGACAAAAAATCTGCAGCCGAAGCAGAATTTTGATCCAGCAGGTTAAGGTTGAAATCCCCCATAAGGATTAGTTCGCAAGGATTCTTTTGGACTAAGTCCAAAACCTCTTCCAGAATTTTCATAAACGAAGGAATAGATCAATAGAGCAAGGAATAGAGCAGGAATAGAGCAAGGCCACCTTTCGCCATCTGTTTCTGGTTCATCCTCTCCATCCTAAATCTTTGGATATCTAAAAGTATATCCTTTTTTGAATCCAGGAAAGTTTCACATAATCCAATAACATCCGGAGTTCCACCACTGACGATCCGTTTCAGCTCATCAAAAGAGGAACAAAGTCCCTGAATGTTTAGGTGGAGCACAGAGAAAATACCATCTTGTTTAGAAGAGGCAGAACCACTTAATTGCGAAACATATTTACTTTCAATAACCGATTTAGGATCATTATAATTCCTATTTCTACTTCCAACTGAATTATTAATTATACTTTCTATATCTAAAGGATTATTTTGTAACTCAACAAAACGTCCCCCCAAAGAGTTGACATCACCCTGGTCACTAAAAGAATTAATCATTTTACTTACGGTGGATGGTAGATCCGCTCCGCGACCAAACTCACCAGACCAAAGGTTAACGACATCACAGCAGAGCTATGGCAGCTATGCAGAAGAAAAATATTAACATCGAAAAAATGAAACAACCGAAGTAATAAAAAGAGAAAATACCGAAAAGTGCACCCAAAAATAAATAGAAACAAACAATATTTTTGAGAAAAAAAAAGAGAAGGAAAAAATGAACCAACAACTAGTGAATTGGTAGAGATAAAAAAAAGAAAAGGGACAATAAACAAACAATCCATGAGAAAATAAAAAAAAATAAAAACAAACAGACAGAAAAAAAAAACTAGATACAGTCAGCAAGAGACCTTATTTTTTATTGGAGTCCCGTCACAAGGCTTTGCCAATATTTGACCCCGATCAGAACAAGCATTCCGCTGACCGAATCTGTCTTTCGCCGCATTCAGAATATCTCGTCTCTGCTTGGTCAGAGACTCAACAACAAAAATACCACTAGAGGCCAAATTGGATTTGGCCTTGAACACTTTACAAGCAACGCTTTTGCTCGAAAACTTCACTATTATCGGAGCGACCCTTGGAGCAGATGGAACCGCCTGAGCTGAATCAGCTGTAGCAGCATTATTCAGTCTAAGTCTCTACACGTTCACGACCTCATTTGTACTAATTTCAGGCAAAGACATCTTCTGATTAATAGTTAGCAACACAGCAGAACGAGTGTCAACACCAGTTTTCTGCCTAACACCGTGAAAAACCAGGCTGTCTAGTAGTGATTCTTGTTCATAACTATCCAACTTATTCTCAAGCCTGTTCAGTCTGTCCTCAAAATTTTCAAGTTCATTACTCAGTTCCTTTAGCGACTTTTCAATTCGCTGAAACTTGGGGTTAAATTCAATCATGAGAGCGTCATAAATTTGACTAGCAATAAGCTCAGTCGATTCCTTAAGAGAGTCTGAGCTAGCCAGTTTTTCCGAAACTTTTTGAGTTATACTGTCCATCAGGTCATTTTTGGTTTTATCCAGTTCAGCTTGGGTAGCTACAAGTTTCTGTTGTATCGGGCTAATACTGCTAGATAATGCTAATGCTGGGCCATTTGCTCTGCTCTTATCATTACCTCTCAGCGCAAGGTATGTTTTTGATAGTCTCATGTAAATATCAGGCGTAGTAGCAAGCTCTTCAAAAGCTTTTTTTGAAGCAGGAGCGGACAAATTAACAGTGGTAGGATCATAAACTTGGAGATTTGTATCCACGAGGCGAAATTCATCATGCGATCCATAGCAAAATGCCGTATAAACTGGCTTGCCTCGTGTATCTTTACCAGCTTTGATTATTCTTACTGGCCAGAGGGGTTAATCCTTGAACTTTGCAAGAGCAAGATCAAACTGTTTAAAAGCCATGATTATCAGTAGCAAGATAAAAAAAGAAGCAAAAGACTTATCTTTACGTGAGGCCAAACAAATTATTCCAAATAAATATTCAAAAAGTCCAGCGCCAGCCAGCTAATGTATAAACCAAAATAGGTGTTCACTCGATTTTTACGTAACCACGGAGGCAGGAGGGGGTTAAACACCAGCCACCATTCACAATTGGGTGTTGGATGTAAGAATTATCCAAAATCTAAATTAATATCCTGAATCAAGGTCACTTTAATCCACAGCAATGTTACGAAATAACAGTCACTGAATTAGCTACGAACTCTAATTGATTCCGAATATAATCCTTTTTCAACACTTGTTCAAAACTGGCATTTTATCCTTTTGAAAGAACAAGTTGGTCTTAGCAGGTCAGAGACTGAATAGCAACTGATTACACTTCTCCTCGCCATGTTCAATGATCTAATTTGGTCCATATCAGTGGTGCCAGACCCGCCATCGAGCTTTGGTCACTTTTGCTCAGGAAGACTTTGACCATCAATCTCCTTGAATAAAAACTTTTCAGTTTTTTTTTGTCAGTTAAGTCCCTCGGATAACTTTAGGCTTATAGGCTTATATTTCAATCTGCTTAAACTCATAAAAAAGAGCGCCAGTCCTAGATGGAGCCTAAGCTATCTATATTTTAAATACGATCACACAATTTTGACTATTAGGTCCGTTTGATGTTTATTCAGAATATTAATGGGGGCGCCGTCCCCCCCACTCCCCAAAACTAAAGCTCACGCATGATAAAAGAAAAAAATTGTATGTCTTTTCAATTATGAACGTCACGATTTTAAAACTTATAGGCTTAAATTTCAATCTGCTTAAACTCATAAAAAAGAACGCCAGTCACAGATGAAGCCTAAGCTATCTATATTTTAAATACGATGCATAAGAAAATAACACAATTGACTGTTACGTCCGTTTGATATTAATTTTAAATACGATATATAAAAAAATAACACAATTTTGACTATTAGGTCCGTTTGATGTTTATTCAGAATAATAATGGGGCCGCTGCTCCCCCTACTCCCCAAAACCAAAGCTCACGCTGGATAAAAGAAAAAAAAAATTGTACACTCTTTTTCAATTATGAACGTCACGATTTTAAAACTTATAGGCTTAAATTTCAATCTGCTTAAACTCATAAAAAAAAAAGCCAGTCCTAGATGGAGCCTAAGCTATCTATATTTTAAATACAATGCATAAGAAAATAACACAATTTTGACTATTAGGTCCGTTTGATATTAATCCAGAATATTAATGGGGGCACCGCCCCCCCCCCCAAAAAAAAAATAAAGCTCACGCAGGATAAAAGGAAAAAAAATTGTTTGTCTTGTTCAAGTATGAACGTAACGATTTTAAAATTTATAGGCTTAAATTTCAATCTGCTTAAACTCGTAAAAAAGAATGCCAGTCCTAGATGTAGCCTAAGCTGTCTTAAATATGTTGCATAACAAAATAATACAATTTTGACCATTAGGATCGTTTGATATTTTTTCAGAATATTAATATTCCTCACCCCCTCCCCCAAAACCAAAGCCCACCCCAATACATTAAAGATATTTTACAAATTTAAAGAAGATGCATTGCTCGCTACTAAATTTTTAGAAACCTGTCTGGTAAGGCATGTACCGTATGTAGTACTAGATACCTGCCCGTGGTAAGGCATGTACCGTTGAATCTGCATTGTATATTAAGTACCATCCGTATTCTTTCTCTCTGATTGACCCAGAAAATCGGTGTTGCACAGAAACCTGTATGGTAAGGCATGTGCCGTTGAAACTGCACACATATTCATGCCCCTGGGCTTGTAGGTTCCGGACTGAGTATATGGATACAACTCATAACATATATCAAAATCAGATTTATTTCATAAATGACTGGATGTAGTAGAGGATAGAAGACAATAGATACGTTTGGTTAATCTTTCTTTATATTACTCTTTTTCTTTTAAATACCTCATACATCTTCTTTTCTGCTTTTCAGGACTCCAACCTTCATTCTTAGGTCTGATTCAAACAAGGAAACAGAAAAAGAAAACTGTCTGACAATGACGAAACCAATAAAATTCCAGATGTGGTTAGTGCTTGTTTTACAAGGAGCTGTGAACACTAACATTTGGGAGATGTAGAAATATCCTTATAAAACGCCTATGGTTAACCGTAGGGACTATTGATCACATTGCAAATTTTCTTAGCAATTAACCCAGTTAATCGACGAATGGAAACATTGAAAACTTTTTCTTCTTAATTTTCACATTAACCTTTCAAGAGTCCATGTTATATAACAAGCGTACCGTTCCTGCTATTAAATTAAATAAAAAAAGTTTTTTCTTACAGAAAGTTTTTTTTTTAAATTAAACTTAACACCTTTCCGCCTTTTGTTCTGGTAAGCATACTTACTACTATAATCTTTTATGTTATACAGAAAAAGATTGTCTGCAGTAAGAAAAATGTTTTCACCCTGCCGCACCATTCTTACAAGCGTATAGTTTACAAAATCCTGAAACAAGGGGGATTGTGGATTAATTTACATTCCTCCTCCCTAAAACTCCTTTTATATTTAATTGAAGACTCACAGAGAGGTAGACATCATGTGCATAAAAATACAAGTTTTGAAGTGCAAGCATCCCCCCAGTCTACACAAAGATTCATCGACCCTACTTTATAATAGCTGATGTGCAATTGCTAGGCGTACACTTGGAAAAATTCCCCCTGAGGTTATTTCCCCCGAAAAATCCTCCCAGAGAAAAATTCCCCCGGAGAATTTCCTCTCCCAGAAAATTCTCGCCTCCGTGGTAAATTCTCTCCCGCAGAAAATTCCTACGTAGAAAATTCCGCCTCATGGAAAATCCCTCCTTGAAAATTTCCCCGCAGAAAATGGCACCCCGGAAAATTCCTTCCGTTTAATTCCCACCACCATATTCCCCTTAAGCAATTTTGGATGTTCATTAGAAAGGAATATCTTAAGAGGGGGCTCATTGCATTGCAAATTAAAAGTTCCAGTGCCCTTTTTAAGGGTCAAAAGTGATTCGAGGGTAACCAGCTCCCCTCCCCATGCCCCTTTTTTCCAAATGTATCTGATCAGAATTTTGAATTATTCATTAAGGTCAGAATAATCCAAAGATCAAATAACCGTGCCTTCGGGGTTGACAGCTCCCCTCCAGCCCCCGGGGTAAGGGCTGTAAGTTATGCAAGTTGCCCATTGTTACCATATAAGACTTTTTATTGGAAAGGGTGGTCGTAAAAACTTTGGAGGGGGCTCATTCAATTGGAAATCGATAGTTTTAGTGTACTTTTTAAGAGCCAAAAATAATTGGAGGATAACCACCCCCCCCCCCCCACGCCCTTTTTTCTCCAAATACATCCGATCAAAATTTTGAGGTAGCCATTTTATTCAGAATAGTCCAAAAGTAAAATAACTATAACTCTGGGGTTGACACCGGCTGTCCCTGGTACATGGGCTGTAAGTAATGGAAGTTGCTCATTTTTGACGTATAAGGTTTCTATTAAAAAAAGATGGCATGTTTGATCCAGGATCTTCAAAAAATCTTAGAGTATTAAAGTGAAACTTCAAGGAAATGTTGAAAGGGATAACCAAACTTAATCAAAACACACTTTATCCTTGTTTGTTGTGAAAAGGGAATATCAGCAATATCTAAGGAATGGATGATGGTATTAGGTTGAAACTTCCAGTGTATGCTGAAGGGGAGTTGAAAAGAGATTGAAGGGCAACTAGCTCCCTTTTCCTTGCCTTTTCCCCCTCTCATTAACAATAGTCAAAAACATTTAATCGTCATTTTGTTCAAACGTCATCTGTTCAGTCAAAAGGTCAAATAGCTATGCCTCCAGGGATGCCTGCCCCTCCACAGCCCCGAGTCAAGGATTCTAAATTATGCAATTTATACAATGTTCGCTTGCGGGATTTATCAATAGGAAAAGGAAAAAGTTTTGATTCTATTTGCAACTGAAAAGGCCAAGTATTAAGTTGAAGCTTTGCAGAATGTTGATGGGTCTCTTAAACTTAATCAAAAGGCACTATGTGCATCCAGTCTATTAAAAAAATGGATCTGCAATATCTTAAGAACGGCTGAGGGTATTAAGTTGAAACTTTCATAACATGTTAAGGGATGTTTTAAAGTGGTTGGAGGGCTGCCCGTTCCCCTCTCCTCCCATACCCTCTTTAGTGGCCCTCTCTTCAAAAAGATTCGATCAAAATTTTGGAATGTGTATCCAGTTTTTCAAAAAGATGTATCTGCAATATCTCAAGAACGGTTAGGGTGTTAAGTTTAAACTTCCAGGTCATTTTGTGGGGTATATTGCAAATGGTCGGAATACAACCAGTCCCCATCCCATTACTCCCATCCAGGGATAAAAAAAAACCTCACAGTCCCTGGGCAGTTGTTGTACGTTTTATAAGTTGCCCATTGTTTATATTTAAGGTTGGTAATTGAGAAAAGAGGGCATGTTTGATCCTGAGTCTCCAAAAAGGCTAAGGGTATAAAAATAAAGCCTTTAGAAAATGTTGAGAGGGATGTAGAACAAAATCAAAACACACTGTATGCAGGAGGGCTGTCAAAAGGATACAATAGAAATGCCGTATCTAAGGAATAGCTAAGGATGTTAAGTTGGAACCTTAAAGTCGTGTTGAGAGGGAAGTTAAAAAGGAACGGAAGGCAACCAATTCTCCTCTTCTTGCCCTTTTAGATGCTCCCCTTTACACTGATAAGAATCTTATAAAGCCATTGTATTCGAAATGGTAACAAGGTCTAATAGCTGTGCCTCTGGGGAAGCCACACCCCCCATGCTCCTCGGGGAAGAATTAGAAGCTATCCATTCAGGATTTGTCAGTGGGAAACATAACCTGAATTAAAGTGGTGACTACTAAGACACTATGTCAGTACTAGTCCCCAAATACCAATATTAAAGGCGAAGACCAAAAATACAAGTGGGAACCAAAAAGGATTAGACAACAAGTTACAAAACCCATTCAATTTTCATCTGAAGGCTCAATGAGGCTTAGAAAACTAGGCCATTCAAATGTACTCCTCTAGAAATCTTAACCCCCCCCCCCAAACACAAAGAACAACGGTCCCTCCTTAATAATACATCGCTGAATTATGAAGTAAACCACTTCAGTTAAATAAAGCCTTAAAATAAACGCCAAAAATACTATTGGGCAATAAGAAGGGAGGTTTCAGCCTGTAGCACCCTTTATAGACATCACCCACATTTATCAACGGACAAATTCTGACATACAATTTTATCCCACTGCAAATTTCCCTCGGACAATTTCCCCGTAACATTCTCTTCATATATAAAACAGTCCATCCAAAGAGAAAGAAAGACAAATTAAAAGAATTTTTCAGAGGAAATCAGGGAATTCTTCCCAGAAAATTTCCTCATTACTGAAAATTTATCCCAGGATATCCCCCTCCCTTCAGAAAACACATCCGCAAAAATGTCCGTACAGTCCTTTCCCTAGGAGCTCTGGGTCATGTCTTCCCCAGAGACATATTTATTCGACCTCTCAATTATGATGAACCAAATGGCTAAATAAAAATTTCATTCGCCTGTCTTTGAATAGAAAAGGGGCATGAGAAGAGGGCTAGTTACCCTCCATTCTCTCTGGTCACTAAAAAGGGTAGTTAAACTTTTAATTTGTGTTTAAAAAAGCCTTCTCTCGATCTTCTAGGACCCTTAGTTGAAATACAATCATCCTTGGTGAAAAAAAAACAATAAAAAACACACATCCATCATCTTTAAATAACGACGAAGACCATACTGCCCTTCCATCATAAAAACAACAAACTTGGGACAGTTTTTTTTCAATTTTTGTTTTAAGGATCCCATTTTATTGTAAGCTTTATTTCATCTATATACGTTATTTTCTCGGGACGACAGTTGGATATCAAGCCAAAATATTCTTAAGGTTTAAACAAATTCCACTGTCTTAGGTAAATTCCATGTTGTTTTATTTGTTGTTGTTTTTATCTATTATCAAACTTTGGCAAACGAAACACAATTCCAAATATTGGTAGATGAGAGCTTGAAACCTCTACTGTAGGGTTCTCTGATTGTTTTGTAGTAAGGGAGGGGGAAGATGCCTCGAAGGGGGCATTTTAATACCAAAACATCCTGACTATTATTGAATCCTTAGATAAATACAGAATTAGTTTTAAGGAAGGGGTGGGGGGTTGAGGTAGAAATTGATGTATAATCGCTCTGGATTTTCCGGAATTCCAGACTATGACTTTCCAGACTATTTCTGTTATTATGAAAGTAAACAGAAAGATTAAACCCCAAAATGAGCAGAGCTTATTCCGTATGGGTGGGGGGCTACCCCTTCCTCATCTCAACTTTCTTCCTCGAAAACTGAGAGTTCTAGTCTTTTTTTCAAATTCGAAAGTGATTGGAAACTAACCAGGCCCTGTCCTCGAATTGTTTTTGACATTTGGTCCTTTTGTTACCCCTTAGGACACCTGATCGACATTTTGAGGTACCTATTTTTTACTTTTTCTGTGACGGCTCAATTTTGCACGTGGGAGAGTCTTCCATGGGGTATTATCCGGTGGGGAGAATTTTTTTGTGGTGGGAATTTTTCTAGGGGAATAATTGGGTGAAATTATAAAAACTGGATAGTTTGTTTATAATAAATAATATCAAACTTGAAAAATTTTTCTGCTAAACCAGGAAATCAAGACATGGAGTAAGATGTACACATCAGATTCCCTTTAAGTTTCCCTTGAGGTTTCTTGCAACAGATATGGTGCAAGTAAATTTATTTTAATTTAATTTTTAGAGTTTAATTTAAATTCAAATAGAATTTTTAATTCCCTCTGGGGATGAGGAAAATTTTAAGATTAACTTGATTTTCAGTCAGTTTAAGGTATTATTGTCGATCATTTGAATTAAAAGAATGTTTGAAAGAAGTTAAAGTTGATGGAGAAAAGGATCAAATCAACGGGTTAAAAGGGTGTGTAGTTGGAAAATGATATTCTATGCGACACTGAAGGGAATTTATTGCTAGAGTTGTTGTTGATATTAAACACTGCGTGAAAATAAAATTTTGGTAATTGTTGGTTTTTATTGTAAACTAATGCAGTAAATTGGTGATTTTCAATGATTCCTCGTTTTCCTTCAATGTTTTGAATGAAACTAAAGCCGGGATATAAAGCCGAAGGACAAACTAAAGCCGACAGGTGTGATGAACTTATGTTTTTTTCTTCCTTTTTTTGCCGACTTCTTAATAGTACCAAAATTACCTTTCTATATCTTAATCTCATCCTATGTAGCTTTAATTTTTAATGTAGTTTAAGCCATAATCTAGGTCTATTGTCTATAAAATTCATTGTTTGTGAAAAGTGTGTTACTGCCTTTAATAATGTTGGGTCATTTTGCATTGTTTCACATTGGCAAAGCACGCTTATCACGTTCATTTACCAACAGTCCCTTAATTCGATTTTGACTTAAGGATGGACCTCCCCTAATATTAACACGGTGAATCCAGTGGTGAAGTCCGAATTTTTCTATCTGATATAGTTGATAGAAAATCTATCAACTTTCCATCTCTATCTGCCCAGTATCTACATTGATAAAAACGTATTTTACCGGTTTTCCACAGCCAAAACCTAGTATGCACATACTGGAATTGTAAAACCTAGTATCTACATCCAGCAGGAAAATGGGTGGCAAAACCTAGTATCTGCAGCGAAAATCGAGCAGACGAAACCAAGCATCTACGTATTTCACGAAACAACAGCAAAATTTCATCATGATCATCACTTTCCTCTGTTTACTTTTTGGAAAGAACAATAACGAAGTCTGAAGAATAATAAAGGGTTTTAGTAATAGTAGAGAAGTTTACTTGTAAGACTCGCAGTGCAATAGCTTTTTTCCATTCAGTATTTCTTGAGATATTTCAAGATATTGAACCTGTGAAGCATATTGAACCATCGTAGCAATCCTGTATTAGACCAGACCTTGGTAAAAAGAGTGTGCTAACTTGCAAGAGCTCAGATACAGGAAGAGGAGTGTTACCAAGACTTTTGGTCTTGGGTATCTCGTGAGGTCGTGGGTACTGCAATCTCATCCCTAAGCAGTAAAAACTACTTTGTCGAGTTAATCCTACAAAACGACTGGTTTCACATTCCATCTCCAGATTCGGTTTGTTTGTTTACACTTTGTGGGTTGCACAAAGATTTCTTCCGTTTTTTGGTTTCAGCGATTCGGGACTGCTGTTGCGCTAAGCTGGAATCATCTTATATTCCATCTGTATTATGCTCCAGTCAGGTCAAACTCTTTTCATTAGCTGGAGAATTTCTGATAAATCTCGCCATATGTCACAATATTTTCCTCCTGCGCGACATTTTTATCCCAAGCCGCAAAGGATTGAATCCTGTCGGCAAAGTTTTTTGGCAGTTTCGAAAGGGTTAAGAACTCTAGAAAACAATGATGTTGAGTTTTTACAATTGGAGGTGCTGGCTCACTACACCCTGTAGGAATTTACGCAAAAAATTATGAATCCAGTACAAGAACAATCTGCATTAGAAAATGGAAAAGACAAATTATGTATTTCCTATTTCAGGTTTGGCCAAGCAGCTACGGGCAGTGATGTAGTCGTCGGACAAACTATTGCTGTAAGCAGCGCAGCTGAGCAGACGACAGCTTACGAAAACACCCAGATTGACAAAGACCCTTCTGTTAATGAGTCCGAACGTCTAGTGTTTAATGAATTGCAACCATTTTTCACTGATGATGTCTTTGACATACGAGAACAAAGAAATACGAAAGCAAGAATTACGAAAGTAAATGGTAACACAAATCATGAAATAAGTGATACTGAACAACAAGAAAATGCGAATACGGAGCACCCTAGAAGAAAAAGAAAAAGAAGTGAAGAGACAAAAAAAGAAAATACTAAGTGCAAGCATCCTTTTATTGAAAACTACTGTGATATTACATGTAAAAAGAAATGTAAAGAGCTTGACATTGGGCCCGGAAAAGAAATCTGGGAAAGTTTTTGGAAAAAAGTACTGTGCATCAAGAACCGAATTTCTGGCCGGCTGTGTGAGGCTAGAGTGTGTAAGAAAACGGACGGTAGAAAGTGACCCTCAATCGGTTTAAGTCTACCGAAAAAATGAAACTAGACACTACTACCTTCCGAAGAAAGATAACAATGTGGTAGTGAAGATGGAGGTTTACAAGAAACTGTTCATGAATACTTTTGGGTTTAAATCGGACTCTTACCTAACTGAATTGAGCAAGAAGATGAAAACTGGGCTAACTATGGATTTCAGGGGTAGGCAGAGTCCTCACAACAAGCTACCCCCAGAAGTAGTTGAGTAGAGGCTACACATGCCTATCAGCGAGACGCAACCAAAAGTGGGGAAACTGGAATATGTGTATTCGCAGTTGACTTGCAAAAAGTGATTCTGTTATCTGACTTGCCAGGGAACAAAGAAGCAATATTCCTTAGTCGTCTTTTTGTCTTCAACGAAACATTCGCCCGTGTCGACCAGTATGAGGCAGCGTCTGTAGAAAAAGGCCGTTCTTTTTGTGCGCTGTGGCACGAAGCTTTGAGGGGCAGAATGCCAAAAAATAGTGGATTCTGTTTATACTGTAGTTACAGCAGAGAGGGATGTCCTGGAATTCATATTCTGGATGGACAATTGTTCTAGTCAGAATAAGAACTTGGTGATTTATACTTCTCTTGTGATGATGGTCAACAGAGAAGAAGGGTCCAAGAGGATAAAGTTAAAGTATCTGACAAAAGGGCACACGCACAATGCAACAGACGGCATACACGGCAAAATTGAAACGAAAATGAGAAAAAAAGGGGACATGCTATGACTTTCCTGACTTTGTTGAGTATGTTGCAAACTGCAGGAAGGGAGTTTCTGCAATAGAGTTGAAGGATTTCAGAGATTGGAAATCCAAGAAAAGAACCCCTGGTAAAAAGGATTCACCCCTACCAAAGTTAAACTCAATTGTTGCAGCTATTTTTCAAAAGGGGTTCTGCGGCATGAAATTCCTCCAAGATTTCGACGGAGAGGAAGAGTAATGCTTGTTTCTTCAGAAGAAATTCAATATCAAGCAGCTTCCCGAGCCCAACTCTTTTCCGAGGGGTGTTCAAAGCCAGAAAAAAGTTTCAATTGTTAACAAACTGTGTCTGATGATGCCGGCAAATCGAAGGAAATTTTGGAAGGATCTTCCGGTTTACTACGAAAGCCTAGATCTCATCGATGATGAAAGTAGATTGTATATATGGAATTTGCCTAGACATGTCGGAATCTCCATGCTATTTGCCTAGACTATGTTCCTTCCGGTGCTATTTGCCCACTTTACGTTTCATGGCACCTTTCCATGGCAGATTACCAGACTGATTATTGCTATTGTTGTCAATTGCATATGGAATTATACAAAACCTACCAGACAGCTTTCTTGGTCAAGCAAACAGCTTTCTTGGCCAACCAGACAGGTTTCTGGGCCAACTTACGGGCCTTTACGTTTCATGGCACCTTTCCAAGGCAGATTACCAGACTGGTTATTTGGCAAGGTATAATGTAGTCAAACAATCATACTCTCAAAACATGTTTGACTAATTAGCTTCCTTTACGGAATTATATTTTAAAGAAACAAGTTTTTCAACTGAAAGTAAGGAGCCACATTAAAACTTAAAACAAACGGAAATTATTACGTATATAAGAGGAATTGCCCTCCCTTCAATACTTCAGTCTTCGCGCTAAAATATTTTAGTACTTTTAAAAAAGTTTCTTATTGTTCTAATAAAACAACCCATGGGTTTCAGGAGTCGTTCTTACGGAATTGGGACAAAAATTCAAACTTTAGCGTAAATAGTGAGGTATTAAGGAGGGGGTAACTCCCCTCATGTACGTAATAATTTCTATACGTTTTAAGTTCTAGAGTTTTTATTTACTTTCAGATGAAAAACTTAGATTTTTAGTATTTAGTTTCTGATCTTTTTCAATAATGCCAGGAAATCCAGCTCCCCATCCATGGAAAGTCATCCCACGAAAAATACCTCTATGAAATGTTTTCCCCCCATAAACTTCCCCCCCATCCCGCTAGGAAAAATCTCCCCAGACAATTCTATTCTCGCTAAAAATTCCCTCAGAAAATTTCTTGCGGATGATTCCATCTGAAAAAGTCCTCTTAGTACACTTTCATTTGAAAAAGACTTTAATTTCCGATTGTTTTTTCAAACCATGTCAGAGATTTCCCCTCCGTGGAAAATTTTTCATGGAGCCCCCCATGGATAGATCTTCTTGGCAATTCCAATATAGTAAAAATTTCCCTTGGGCAATTACCCTTAACATCTCCACATATAAAATCAAGTCGACTAAGAGAAAGTAAGACAAATAAAAAGCTTTACGTATAGGAATTCTGACGAATTCCCCCAGTTTAAAACTTAATTAGGTAATTTCACCCCCCCCCCCCTCCCTTCGTACTCAAAACTTTTCTCTCCATGGAAAATTTTCCCCTTGGAAAATTCCCCCCAGCAGAAAATACCAACCGAAAAATACCAGTATACTTCCCAATAAAAAATACTGTACGTAAGCAATGGCCAATTTTATAGCTTACAAACGTTTCCCCAGGGCCTATGGGGGTCATGTTATCCCCAAAGGCATAGTTAATGGACCTACGATCAAGCTGAACAAAACAGCTATCTCAATATTCTGATCGGACGACTTTGCGGGAAAGAAAGGAGTAGGAGGGGATCTAGCTGCCTTCCAATCTCCTGGTCGCTTAAAAAAGATGTAGTTTTCGTTTGAATGAAATATATGAATATATAGATTCAGAGAATATATTCAGAGAATATATGAATATATTGAATGAGCCCTCTTTCAATATTCCAAGACCATTGATTCAATAAAACCAACACACATCCGTGATCTTCCTTCTGACAAAGAATACAAAATTCCACATTTTCAAACAGTTCGTGCAATCGGGCTTAATAGTAACCAAAACTCCAAGAAACAGAGTCTTGATAACAAGAGATACATCAAAAGCCAGGGCATCAATTAGGAGGGGCTGGTTGGTGCTATTGCCCCCCTCTTATTTTAGAAGGGGCCCCAAATCAGTACTCACAATTATATTGATTTGATCTTAAGTGTGAAATAATTGTGTTTTCAATTTAAAAAAATCCGTTTCTAATAAAGCTGTACTTAACAAAAATCTATTGTACGCTTGATTCCCGAACATATTTATTTATTATTCCTATTTCATATTTCATGACACATTTTTATCGTCTTGTAAAAGCCACGGTGCCCGACTTTCATTACAATAAAACAAGGCGACCCAGAATCTGTAACAAAATTATACAGGTCGGTTACGCGATTCTGGGGAAGTGATCCCCTCTATATATACGTATTATGTACTCTTTATATCTGTGAGTGTGTTCTTGAATCTGTTCTGAATTGTATTGAATTGTCTTGAAATTTAGCTTCTCGAATTTTAAGACATTCAAAGTAAGAATTTCAGACCGGTTATTTTTTATGATTTCAGGAAAGATAAGAAAAAATATATTATATAAAAGGACAATTAAAAGAATCGATAAAAATCTTGAAGGACAGTACCTAATCTTACATACTCAAGATTATAGCAAAATGAAAATATAGAAAAAGCACAAGATTAGTTAATAGGAGAGTTAAAAAGAAATACCAACAATCAAAGACCAATATTTCTACTTCACGATTGAAAGGCCTTATCAATGACTTGCCTTAAACCAACTTACAAAAAAAAGCGAGAAAAACATGAAAAAAAAAAAAATAAGAAACCTACCAATTGGTGTCAACTCAAGAAAATTTTGGATGGGAGGGGGTGGGGTGAATTTACTGTTTGACATCCAAAGGGGGGTGCAAATTTCTTGTTTTTTTCGATTTTTCTATGAAAATATCAAGCCAGTGTCATGAGCAGCCACATTCAGGTATACAAGCTGGTATTAAAGTAGTTGCACCGCATGCATTTTACATTCACCGCCGTGCTCATAGACTCGACCTTGTATTGTGTGATTGTATTTAGAACTTGAGACGAACGGCATCTTTCTTCTCCATTCTTCAAGAGCTATTCTACTTTCTAATTCTTCTAAGGGTAAAGGTGTATATCTCTGTACACTTGATCTTTCAAAGGCTTTTGATTCTGTTGTTCATAACCAGCTTTTCTTTTCTTTGGCTTTTTCTGGTGTTAATTTTTCGGTTATTTACCTTCTACGGTTTTGGTATTCTAATTCTTACCTCCGCCTGAATTCTTCTCCAGAAACAACTATTAAAGTGCTTCGTGGTGTTAGGCAGGGAGGTGTTTTATCACCAACCCTTTTCAAAATTTGTATTTCTACTCTTCTGGAAAAGATCTCAGGCACTTATTTTTCTGGTTCTACTGATATTTCTTACATTGCCTATGCTGATGACATTCTGTTGATTAGTTGCACTAAGTCTGCTCTTTCTGCAATGGTTTCCTTAGTTTCTCAGTCTTTCCTAAATATTGGTCTATCCCTGAATCTTGGCAAGTGTGAATTCTTATCTTATAATCTGTCTTCGTCTACTCCTCTGGTATGTAATGAATTTTCTGTACTTTCTGTCTCTTCCTTTCCGTGGCTTGGTATTACTTTTTCCAATTTCTCTAGCTCTCTTTCGTAAACAGATTGTTCCTGATTCAGTAAGAAAAATTCAGTTCCGTTATTCAAAAATTGTAGCAAACCGTGGAAAATATAACAGAAGAGCTCTTTGGCCTTTATTCTCGACTTTTTCTGATCATTTTGTGCTTTATTTTTCGGGTGTTCATTCTGTTCTTAAGCTAGAGGATTTAAAAAAAGATTAAAGTTACATATTTCAAATTTTGCAAATTTCTTCTTTCTCTGCCACCATGGACTAGAAATCCGTATCTAGCTAAACATTTTTATGTTACGGATGTAACTCAAAAGCTCTGTGACCTACACAAAAAGCTATCTGCAGATACATTTTTTAGTATTGGCCCTGACCACGGTCATTTACAGTTCTTTTCTTAGTTTAATTTAATTGCCAGTGTTTGTTGAGATCTTTTTTGTTTTTCTTTTTTATTATTATGTTTATGCTCCATTTGTACTACTTGTTGTCTTGTAGTTGTGGGTAATAAATGATTGATTAATTGATTGATTGATATATATTGGTGAACAGAGTACTGAATAGATACAACTGTATCTTGACTGTTTCATCAATTACCAAAACATTCTTCAGACGTGGGCTCAGGCCCACGGACTCGCAACCAGTCTTCAGACATTTGAATTTATATTTACACTCCATCTAGCGGAATTTTATTTTGCCACAATATCTCTGTTTGAGCAGCTGCATGTGGTACACCTAGTTTTCTCCAGAGCTACTGGTCTTACTGCAGCTACGCGAGATACAATTATTATACATGCAAACTGAAAAAGCTTTTGATGTAATGTTTCATAAAGCAAAACAATTTTCCCGTGAGTGTGGCCTCACTGAAGACCTTTTGCAAAGTTTTCAGAATTCTGGTTCCTCATGAAAAAGACCAAAGCGTGCACAGTAAGTAGCTTCCAGCTTACTTGATTTTGTAACCGTGTCGACTTTGGGACAAAGTGACCATGTTGAAGTGAAAGAATCAACTAAAGATGCTTTCAGAAGGGATTATTTCCTAGTGATAGACAGGGTTTCATTGTAACTGAACCACCGTGTAACTGAATCCCAAGCAACTGAACCAATGTAACTGAACCACCGTGCAACTGAACCACTGAACTCAGATTTTCAGTTCTCTAAATATATTAGGCAATATAATTGGGTAAAACACAAGTTAGAATTTTTACATGTTCAACTTGTTGAAGTTGTTTGTTTCTTAAATTCATGATGTAAACCCCTGTCAAAAGTATTCATGAAAAAGCTTTGTTTTATTTGTACAAAAGAAAAGGAAGATCCGATGTCACAAACCATTAAAGCTGATTTATTATTCTTTTTTTCAGATGAATATTTCACCTTTCTGGACGTTAAGTAATAAACATATGTGTTGAAAATATTTGACCTTTGTGAATCTAGATAACGAATTTTGATCAGATGCCTTTGAGGAGATTGCAGCTAAAAAGGACATGGGAGGGGACTGGTTGCACACAGCCTTTTTTTTCAACATTCTTTCAACTTGCCCTGAAAGTTTTAACTTCATACCCTCAGGTTTATACCTTAGCTGTTTTTGACACATTGAAGGTACACCGTCTTTTAAAACTGGATGCATCTAGTACCTCTTGATTTAGTTGAAGATGTTCCTAAATATTTTCCGAACAGTGTGACGGCTGATACCACCAGCCATTGTAAATGTTCCTGGTATTTCCTTTTCACATCCAATAAAGCAATAAATGCTTTTTGATTGTGTTTGGCATTCTTCTTGACATTTCCCTAAGGTTTGACCTTAATGCTGCATGCTTTTTTTATTTATAGGATCAAACATGCCATCTTAAAAACTTACGTTAACAATAGGCAACTTTTATAACTTACAGCCCTTGCACCAGAGGCTGAGGGTTGTGAACCATAGTTATTGAACTATGGCATAATTATTTAACCTTTGAACTGTTTTAAATAAAATGACCGTCTAAAAATTTAGATCGGATGTATTTTGGGAAAAAATAGGGTGGGATGGAAACCCTCCGATCACTTCTAACTCTGAAAAAGTGCACTGGAAATTTTGATTTCCAATCGAATAAGCCCCCCCCCCCTAAAGTTCATAAACAAATTTTTATACAAAAACCTTATGTGTTAGCAATGAGGAACTAGCTAAACTTACAGTGTTTGCCCCAGATGCTGCTGGTGGGGTTGTTAACCCCAAAGGCATGGTTATTTGACCTTTGGACCATATTGAACAAAATGTTGATTTTATTTTGATCAGATGTATTTGGGGGGTGGGGTGTCGGTTAAGAGGGAAAGGCTGATTGTCCTCTGATTACCCTTGATTCTTCAAAATTGAACTTGAACTTTCAATTTCCAATTGAATGAGCCTCCTTCAAAGTTTTTACGACCATCCCTTCTATAAAAACCTTAAATGTTAACTATTGGTAACTTGCAATAACATACTGATTGCTGATAAAGGTGTATCAGCAATTTTTTTGGAACGGCTTAGCTTATCAAGATGAAACTTCTGGAGCATCTACCTGCTAGTACTGCTATTAATACTGCTGCTACTACTGTTGCTACTACTACTAATTTAACACTATTATTACTACTACTGCTTCTACTACGACATCAACACTATTCAGGCTATGCATATCAAGTCTAAAATTTGACAGTATAGGGTATTTGAGGGGGAACTTGAACTAAATCAAAAGATACTATGTGCATGCAGATTTAGAAAATGGCGTATCTCAAAAAGGGATTTGTGTATTAAGTTGGAACTTTCAGAGAGTGCTTAAAGGTAAAGTCAATTCAGCAAAAGGAAATATGTGCAAAGCTCAGGCCGGGATTTACCACTAGGTCCCTAGGCCTGGACCTTGGGGAACATAATTCCAGGAGGAGCAATAAATTATCACTGAGTAATTTTTTCATGACAAACACTAGACTGATGGGATTTATCGTCGCCAGGTGCACTCTGCCGCCAAGCTTGCCTATTCACAGAAAAGTGACTTTGAAACACCACAGGAATTCTATGGTCACTTATAAACTGTCAGGTGTCTCCCAAGAATGGTAGCTGAAAGTTCGGTATTACCCCTCTCTTTCATCAATTTTCGCTCATCAATTGTGTTCTGTTAATTGCTTCCATTAGCTCTTTTCGCTCATCAGTTGTGTTCTGTTAATTGCTTCCATTAGCCCCGAGTTTTTGGGAATTACCCCGAAAATCTTGCAAAAACGGAGAGGCAAAAACGCTTGGTTCTTAAGCATCAAACCTTTAAATTCGGCCCTGTGCACACTACTGCTATTACTATTTTAATTACATTTACTACTACTGCTACTACAACAACTACTACTACTACTAGTTCGACTGCTACTTCTATTGCAAACACTTGTAAGCTAAAAGTACTAAGATGAAAATTAAGGAACTACACAAACATATAGGTTATCAAAAGGATATATCGGCAATGGGACAGTAACAGCTAATTGTATTTAGTTGAAGCTTCTTGATGAGCTTGATGAAGAACTCGAAGAACTTGTTGAAGAACTTGATGAGAGGAATCTTCAGCTGACCAAAAGGCAATATGTTAATACTACTGCTGCTACTAGCGCTAGTGCTATTACTATTAATACTACTACTAATATTATTACTGGGACTACCATTACAGCTGTACCTAACGGTAATGAAGGGTATGAAGGTGGAATTTTCAGGGAATATTGAGGGTGGAAGGTAAATTGAATCACATCACGCCATCTGTGTACAGGTTGTCAAAAGGGCGCTTTAGCAATATCCTAGGGACAGTTTGGTGTGTTGAAAAAAAAATTGAAGAAAATAAAAGGTGTTATGTGCATACTGCTACTAATTCTACTACTGCTACTGCGCAAGCTAAGGGTATTAATGTGAAGCTCTCAAGGAATATTTCGGTGGATATTGAATTGAATCAAATTGACAATGATTATGCACATTCTCAAAAGGGTTACACAGCAATATCTCAAGAACGGCTTCCATAAATAAGTTAGATCTTTCAGGATAAGTTGTGGGTGGGGCACTAGGAACTAATGAAAAGTTCAAAATTTGCAATAAAACCAAAATAAACACTTTATCGGGCCATGCCTTTGATGATAGGCCCAATCCAGAAAGTTTAATTCAATTTAGAGGGTTTAGGGGCTCCACTGATGAGAAATACAAGTAAGAAACCGCAAATGAAGCGAGAAATACATTTTGAGCTTTTAATCAGCCTTAGTTCAAACTTATTTTTAGGCCTTGACTTAGGTTCAAGATTTGATGTAAATGATGGATGGGTTAGAGAAGGCTTGAGTTAAATGGGGGTTTGTTAGAACGGGGATTCAACATGTAACTCTATAGTCCCTTTTTTGTTTTCCCCAAAACCCCCATGTTTTCTATGATCGTTTGTTTTAACTTCTGTTCGTTTTGGGTTTCTTTTTTTTTGTAGTAATTTCTGATCATTTTGGGTTTGAATTACTATAGGAATTTATTTATGCTAGTCTTTGGTTTAATATGGCTCTTTACTTATCTTTGAAAAACTGTTTTTCGAAATAATCTTTTTAATTAATTTAAGGAAAGTGCAACCAAAAGCGACTTTTTTGTAATCTAAATTCTCAAAGTTCCGTTATTTTCAGTAAAGATTTTTATTACTCAACGTTCAGGAAAAGCCTGATTCATCTAAGAAACAAAAATATTAAATCAAAAGTTTCCAAACACAAATAGAAAGTAGCTTTTGTGTTGGCTCCACCGAAGCAGTTAATTAACCTTTTTCGAACAAAACGATAACCAACTACGAGTGAAGAAAATACCACAAAATGAAAACAACAAAATAAGCAAAGTGGTAAAAAAAAGCATTACAGTATGTAAACAGTGAGAGCCACCGTTTACCCTCCCCCCCCCCCCCGTGAAAAACATCCGTTGAGGAAAATACTCCGCAGAAAATAAAACCTCACGGAGAATACCCCCCCCCCCCTGAAAATACTAACCAAAGAAAATTTCTCCCTCCCCCCCCCCAAAAAAAAAAAATACCTCTTGCGGTTGGTTAGTCTCCAATCACTTTCGGCTTATAAAAACAGACTAGAATTGCCTGGGGATTATCAAACAATTTCTTCCTCCATCCTCCTGTCGTCTCTCCCTTAGAGCTAATTCTGTATTTATTTGAAGGCTCCATAAGAGCTGAGATGTTTCGGCATCAAAATGCACCCTTTGAGGTATTACCCTCTCTACCTAGCTACAAAACAATCAGATAACCCCATTGCAGAAGTTACAGTTCCTTTTTAAGTTTTTTGATTTGTCTGTTTCTTACAGATAGTATTTGTCATTGGGAAACGGACGGAAACTTTTTGCGTGGGGGTTTTCTGGAGGATTTTTCATGCGAAGAAAGTATTTGCATGGAGGAGGGGGGAAGGGAAAGATTTACACACAAATTCCTCTTTTTCATTTCCCTTAGAACCTCTCAATTAAACTAAAAAATAACAAGACTCAAAGAAGATTTTTAAATTTTGAAGACCATAATTTCCGCGAGAGGGGTATTTTGCAGGAGAGGGGTTTTTGCAGGGGAGAAGAGTAAACGCTTAGACCCGTTGGAAGTGACAGGGTGAAGAGAACCCCCATTAACAGACATAAAAAGAAGAAATAAATCTGGATTTAAGAGTTTGTGACGTCCGATTTTCTTTGTTCTTGTGACAACATAACATAGCATTTTTATAAATCATCTTGACAGTAATTTATATAAAGACTAAAAAAAAAATAATTCCAACAAGGTTGAACATGTAAAGATTCTAACTTGTGTTTTACCCAATGTAAGTACGGTGGTTGAGTTGCACGAGGGTTCAGCTAACGAGGGTTCAGTTGCACGGTGGTTCAGTTGAATGGTGGTTCAGTTGCACGATGGTTTAGTTACACGGTGGTTTAGGTGCACCGTGGTTCAGTTAAATAGGGTTCAGTTGCCCGGTGTTTCAGTTACACGAGGGTTCATTTGCACGGGGGTTCAGTTATACGGGGGTTCAGTTGCACGGTGGTTCAGCTGCACGGTGGTTCAGTTACACGGTGGTTCAGTTACAGGGGTTCAGTTACTTGTGGTTCAGTTGCACGATGGTACAGTTACACGCACACCGACAGACAGATTGTGCTGTGATCTTGAAAGCCACTTCACGAATGCTCTTTCACTGTTAGAGTCGATCTCTGCATTAGATCTTGATCCGCCGCGCTTTCTCAATACGAGCGGACTAGCTAGTGTGCCTAGTAAAGTTTGCATTGACACAACCCTGTTTGCCTTGCAAACAGATCGGTACTTGTGCATTATGCGGTCACTGCGAAGAAGTCAAGTTTGGTTAATGCTAATGATATAAAATAAAATGAATATATGATAGTTTAGATACAAATTTGGGCTAATATATTTGCACATTAAGGGGGGGGGGGTAAAGCATAGTATATATTAAATACGTAACCTAACCTAGGTACCTTTCTTCCTCCTAAACCCCAAAAAACAATCGTTTAAATTTTGAGAAACCACGCTTTGCCATCAATTTATCTATCAAATCACCCGTTAGTGAAACAGCAGTTTGACGGGTTTCGTGACTGGTTTCTTTGATACAGAATATAGCGATGCCCGCATAATACACCAGTACTAACAGATCTTGTGAGAAGATATATCGATTCCTTAGGGAATAGGCCAAAAGATCTCTTAGAACTTCACAATTTAGTGAAGGCAATATTGATAGCATATTCTGAAATTATGAATATTATACAAAACCTTCATTACTCTGCCTATCTCAACGGCTTGTAATGATATTCTTTTTAAATTAATCCTGATTAAAACCTATTTAAGGTCAACAATGGGTGACGAAAGACTCAGTTATTTGATGTTGGTGTTTAGTGAAAAAAAAATTGTGTGAAATCATTAGATTTCGAGGCTATGGTTGGTATTTGGAAAAAACGAGACCTCGTTGGTTCCCAGTTTTGCAATAAAACTGTGAATTACTTTCCAACTTAAGTTCTCTGTATTTATTAAAACCTTTTAAATTGCTTCTTACTATTATTAGTTGATTTTGGGAGAGGCCTGTGCTAACCATTTTGATGCCTATTCAAAATACATACGATTCATCAAATTTAATGTTACCCATCAAAAGTTACGAGCTTGAGAACATTTGACAAATTTTTGAAAAAGAGGGGAATTACCCACAAAATATCAAGTGATCTTAATGAAAATCACCACCATTAGATTTAGCATACCAGAGAGCCCTACTGCAGAGGTTTCAAGCTCCTATATACAAAAGTGTGGAATTTTGCATATTTTGAAAGAAGAAAGATAACGGTTACGTGTTTTTTTTGTTTATTTTTTTTACCACAGGGGTGATCATATCGAAACAGTGATCTTAAAAGATCGATAGAGGGCTCATTTTATCGGAAATGAATAGTCCTAGTGCCCTTTTTAAGTGACCAAAAATATTGGAAGGCAGCTAGCTCCCCTCCTACGCCCTTTTTTCCCAATGTTGCCCGATCGAAATTTTTAAATGGCCATATTATTCAGCATAGTCGAAAGACCCAATACCTTTGTCTTTGAGGATGACTTGACCCCCACAGTCCCGGGAGAGGGGCTGCAAAATATGAACTTTGCCCATTGTCAAACAGTTCGTGGTAACGAACTGTAATTAAGGAGCGACCCGGCTCAATAGTAACCGAAACTCTAAAAAAAAACGAAATTTTGATACCAAAAGATACATAAAAAGAATCAGATGTTTATGCTGATTTCACATATATAAGTTAGTCCTACCCATCAAAACATACGTGCCTGAGAATATTTGCCTGATTTCCGAAGAAAGGGGAAAACACTACCCTTATACCCTTCTCCCTTCTACCCTTCTCCTTAGCTACCCTTCTCCCTCCCATAAAACATTCCATTAGCTTCTATCCTATAAGTTAGTGCGCACCATGGGAGTGCTAACCATGGAAGATTTGGAAGATTTGGAAAATACTTCTTGAGGCTTTTATCTACCCTTCTCCCTCCCATAAAACATTCCAGTAACTTCTGCCCTATAAGTTAGTGCGCAATTATGGGATACTCTATAAATGTTAGTTTTACTGGATAAATAGTTTGTAATGATAGTTCATCTTTTTATGGACTGTAACTATGTTTATGAACGAATATTATGGGCTCTGAGCCTTAGAAGCTATTTAGGTGCAGTTTTTGATAATTCCTAGCAAGCCCAAATCTAGGGGGCTATGGGGTTTGAACCCCCCTCCCCCCCAAAAATAAGGGTCTTACTCGTAAAAACGTAACAAAAATGGATATAAACAATTTTTGTATGTATTTTTTGAGGGTTTTTTGGATAAAAGCCCCCCCCTCCACCACCCCAGATAAAAATCCTTGTGAAAAGCACCCCCTGACAAAAATCCTGGATCCGGCCCTGGTTCCTAGAATTTTCACCCGATAACATTCCGGTCATGTTCGAGCCAAAATTGATGTTTTGCGAGAACACATGCCATGAATCGACACTTTGCTTTGGTGTGCTGCTTAAAAATGACACTATATATTAAAATATCCATTCGAATGAACCTCTTTTGATAATCTATACCTTGTGTTTGATCCGACCAACCATGGCAAAAACACGATTGCTTAGCCACACTTCTCTGAGAAAACATGAAGTTTTTGAATTTTTGGAGATGATAATTCTCATTTATGCTGAATTTCATTGTTTAATGTCCATCGAATTTTTTTTTTTTATGATCAAATTAAAAAATAACCATTTTTGCATATTCAGAGTTAATATAAATACCAAGTTTGATAGATAGACATATTGTGGTCAATAAGTTTGCTTTTAGAGTTTCTGTTTCTTCTTTTAAGGATTACTCTTTACTTGCAACTTGTTGCTATAAACTCTTTGATCAAATCCTCTCTTACATTTGAGGGAAGCCGCCAGTTCCCACTCTACAAACTCACTTTTAAATTCAATCCTTGAAAGGTGTACCCCCTAAAATACTTCTATGGTGGGGTGGTTTGAAGTATAAAAATGAACTTCAGGGTCATGCTTTTCTGGATTTCAAGAGGAATTCTTCAACAAGTTTGTTTCCCCGCACCTTTCTCGCTTCTTTGTAGGTAATTAATATTTTATGGTTGACTTGTAATTTGTCTGCAATAAAAATGGAGTTTCCCTGGTTCACATGTGATACTGCAACATATTTCACTCTTGATCCAAAACTTTCAACATATTACAAACTTAATCTAACAATATTCATCTGATTCAAGGAGAATAGGGGAAACCATTCATCTCCTCTTTTTTCTCCTCTTGTTTTTTTCTTGATCTCCTCTTACTTTTTTCTCTTTGTCTGAAAAATAACCAAGATATTTTTCTCGTCTTTCTTTCGTGATGATCCTCTGCGGTGCACTATGTACGGCGTGCTATTTGAAATCTCCAGAAGAAGAAAATTTAGATATTTTGAAGTTTTCCGGTGAGATTGAAGTTTTCATTTTATGTGCTACTTATATGGCACAAAATCAGTTTACAATTAAAATCATTGGTTACTTTTCAAAACAATAATAGTAGAAGGCTATCTTATACTCCGACGAGTACACCTTATATGGGCATAGAACCACGTGGTTTATGGTTTTTGTCAGTGAGAATGAAAAACAGGAACTTTCTCACATTTATTTGATGTTTTTCATGGATGTTTTATGGTTTTTGTCAGTGAGAATGAAAAAAACAGGAACTCTCTCACATTTATGTCTGTTTTTATGGATTTCCTCAGTGAGAATGGAAAAACAGGAACTTTCTCACTTTCATGGATTATTGAGTCATTAATCAAATTGTTTCCAGGCAAAGTTAATTAGTGTCTGACAGATGACGTCAAGTTAATTAATGTCTTTGATGTATTTCCAAAGAGAATGTTTCCGAGGCAAAGTTTAGATCATACATGACAGCTGATGTCATGATTGATTGGCATGAAAGGGGAATTAATTTGTTGTTTCTAAGGGGAATTATTGATTTA
>JAQQPU010004966.1:1248-18680 GCA_029168905.1 Artemia sp. Kazakhstan ARC1039
TTTTTTTTTTCAGCACTAAAAGGGGGGGAGGGAAGGGTCACATAGGGGGCTGGAATCACAATTGCCACAAGGAAAATTTTCAGTCTGGCAGGAGGCATCATTAGAAGGCTCACAATTAGATTCAAAATCCGTCTGGGTACTGGCATCTTTAGTTTCTAGCAGAAAATCAGTCTGGCAACTGGCAACACTGGTTAAGACTGGTAGGGGAGTAGTCTGACACTCGCTTTGGGCTGCAATGAAAGCTTTACCATCCCTTTGGCAAGTCGGGTCAAGGGGGGACGACCTGATATCATCTAAAATTTCTTTTAAGGAAGTATTTATTTCTGACAATCGGCGTCGTGGGGTATCGCTAGCTTTTGAAGAATTTATTCCTGACAATTGGCGTCGTGGGGTATCATTAGCTTTCTAAGAATTAGGGGTGGTATATTCTTGATTTTTGTTGATGTTTTGTTTCGAGGAACAATCCAAACATAACCAGTTCTTATTCCACTGGGAACGTTCTATCCCCGCACATTGCTCATGAATGGAAGAGTTGCATGTACTACATACCAGGCAATTGATTGTTGCCCTTAATCTACACTCAGGACACACTCTCTTAAAGTCCTTTGGTTGTCCTTTAGTCATTTGGTTGTTTAATATAAAGGGTTAAAAAATTCAATTCACCTGATGGCTGGTGACAAAATCCGGAAGTTAGGTCACAGTTAATCAACTTTGTCACTGAATTGGTTGTCCTTTAGTCATTTGATTGGTTAATATAAAGGGTTAAAAAGTTCAATTCACCTGATGGCAAAATCCGGAAGTAAGGTTACAGTTAATCAACTATGTCACTGAATTAACTAAGTTTAGTGCAGAAAGGTATAAACCAAATAGGTGTTAACAGGTTGAACTCTGTTTGAAGACTGTTACTTTTAAAACTGTTACTGTTACTAAAACTGTTAAAACTGTTTTGTTACTTTTAAAACTGCATCTTGTGTACAAGCTTAATGCTGTGTCATTTAAAATAAATAAATATGTTCAATATATATTATAATATATTAAAATATATAAACTACTCAAAATATATAAGTCAAAGCAATTTGACTCTAAAACTTTTATTTTTTCTTGATTTATTTGGTCCTAAGAACAATTTGATCCTCAGAAATTAATAATATGTACTTATCACAGTGCCCATCCCCTCTCTCTCGTTTTTGAAACTGTTCTGCATTTGGGTCTAGCCATTTAAACCCCCCCCCACAGTGGAAATTTTCTCCCATAGAACATTCCCCATTCGCAAAATTGAGCAGCCAAAGAGAAAGTACAAAATTGGTACCTCAAAATGTCAATCAGATGTCCTACGGGGTAACAAAAGGACCAGATATCAAAAATAGTTTTAGCACAGGGGCTAGTTGGTCTTTAATCACTTTCGGCTTCTAAAAAAGGGATTAGAACTCTGTAAAGTGAAAACGACAGCAGTATTCGGGGGGTCTCGAGGAGCGACACCATTACATTTGTTTGTGATAATTTCTGTTTGTTTTAAGTTTTATTTAATTATCTATTGCGATTTCATTTTATTTTAAATTTTATTACTTCGTTCACAGTAATTTCTGTTCGTTTTTAAGTTATTCATTCTACATAGCTTATAAATGCTCTAGTACTACTGCTACCAACAACCGACTAACCCGCCTCAGGCCAACACAGCTGCGCATACTCCTCCTCTACTCCAATCTATTCTAAACCTCACTCTTCGCACCCTCCCATGTCATCCCTATTTCCTTAAATCCTTTCTTATGACATTTTCCCATTCCATTGTGGAATGAGGTGCATTTTGTTTGGTCCTCTAGGATGGATGACCTTCTAACCCTGGGATATGGATATATGGATTTGTGAAACTCCTAACAAGTCTGTCTCAATACGTCTGAATTTGTCAGTCAAAATGTCGATATGATAGTTATCTTTCAACGACGTAACGTTAAATGTCGTAATTCTTATATTCTTTAAATCATCAAAATTGCTATGGCCTCAGGAAAAGCAGTGGGTCTCACCAGTGGGGGTCAGGGACTAATATCTTCTTCTTGAGTATACACAAATTACTTAGGACTGGACAGCCAGAAGTCCTTGGGACCTTTAGTTGAATGGAGGCTTTGTAGAAACCTGGGCCCATCTTGATCATTACAACTGACTTTCCACACATGGCAGGGCACTCCTTTCAACAATAGTTGACGTCCTACAATAGCAGTCTGAAGCCTTTCTCCTCCTATTCATTAGATATTAATGCCATTATACATTACACCGAAATGGGGAGGCAACCCATAATAAACAACAAAGCTAGGAAGAGGCTATTCAGCCGAGAAATGCCTACCAAACCAAACAAAACCCCCCAGGAATGATCCATTTTTCAAAATCCACTGTAGTGTTTTGCCGTTTACAGGCTATAATTTCATCAAGGGGCACAAATCTTCAAGGTTACCCTAAAGCTGTGTTTACAGTCGCAGTTCTGGTTAGAAAAACTCATAAACGTTCCTCCACGATGTCATTATGAGGCCAAGCAAATAGTGTTTCCCTTTCAGGGATAGGGACCGAGGATGGAGCTTCTGGCAAGGTAGAGACCCCGAGCCCTTTCACAAAACCGGAATAGCTCCTGCGTTTTGCGTTTAGCCTGTCCTCGTTAGGGCTTTTTCCATGATGAATTATGCTCGTTAAGTTTCAAAAGCGTTCTTTAGCTTTCATGCAACATCTTATGTCTTAAATTTAATTTGGAAAGAAGCTGAAAAAATAGAATCGGTCTAAGATGGGAAATTTGGAATCCTCTTTTGGGATTCCAATGAACCACTGGTTTCACATTTCCTGAATTTGCTACACTTAATAAATACTCGTCTTATTTAAATACTGTTTAATCCAGACGACTCCAGTGGTATCACGTGGTTGGGCACGTACTATCACGCTGTGATTAGGCGATATCGAAGCAATTCACGAGGCTCCTCCGCTACTGTCATCAAGAAATCGAGCCGATCTTGACGAAAATGAGCCATTAAGATTGACTGGAACCATGTGGTGGTTTCAAAACTGCGGATTTAGATGAGTTAGAGAATGGTTGTTGATGACCGAAACTATAATTTTTTAAGCTGAAAATTGAAAAAAAATGGAATAGCTTGGGGTTTGTATCATCTTGCTTAAACTTGCTTTTTAAAGTTCCTTGCAAAAATCTTCTTCAGTTTTTTTTCTTAGCAAATGCTCCTTGAGCTAATTACCGGTTTCTTGTAAAAGTCAAGAACATATTTTGTTTACTAATAAGTGGATTTTTATTATATAAAGCATCAAAACCATTCTCATTAAACCCCTCATTAAAATGATCCACCAAAAAATTGTCAACTATTGGTTTAGATAGGTTGCGAGACAGTTGTAAGGCCCATAAAATTGCTAAGCGACGTTTCTTCAATATCCCATTTATTATACGCTCGTCTATGACATTCACTCAGAGGAATCTGTAATTCCGTAGCTTCATTAATTTTTCGGTGATAAAGACACATCCTTCTATGAACGAGGAGATATGTAGCTTACTGAAAAATGGCAAAGGATATCGATCCAATTGGGTAAACTGTCTTTTTCCATTGTTCTTGTGAATGTGGTTTATATTTTTGCGCGGCTTAGTAGGATTACAATTATTATAAAAGCTCTTGGCGTGTTTGTTCATCTTAACTTTTTCTTCTTTTTCTAATTTGTTTTCTTTGCCTTTGTTGTTCTTCTTTTTTTTTCTTTTGTCTTTGATAGTTTTAGCGAGGAATTTGAATTAAAATCAAGTAGTGGCGGGCATCAAGACTTGGCTAATTGTAGAAAAAAGCCAAGACAGATAGTCCGAGTGAGTGAGAGGCAAATCTGGCATAAGCCCTTTTTAGGATTGTTTAAAAATTATGTAATTTCATTTGTTGATAGATAAGTCTATCTATCATCCGTCCATTTTAGCCACTTATTTAGTCGCATTGCCTCCGTAAAGCTTAATGACTAACCATTTATGGATATTTTGTTCCTTTTGTTTTCGTTTTTTTTTGTCTTCTAATAAATTAGCTCTCTCTCAATCTGTTTTCTTTATAAGCCTTTTTTAAAACAGATCAGTGCGGGTAAGGCTTTTCCCACAATGCTAATAGTTGGTTCCACCCATAAAAGGGATCAACAATGGGCAAAGATCTTGAATATATTAAGTGCCACCTAGTGCAGACTCGTGGCGTGGCCCCTATTTAGGTTACCACCAATTTTTTTTTTTAAATAGATATAGGTTTGTCTAACTGTTCCTCATCTTAAATCCCTTTTTTTCGATAAAAACTATTTGTTGCTAACTAACCTCAATGCTACAAATCAATTCTATTTAAAAGCATAAACCTTGATTGCATTTTTTTTTTTTTTTATCTTCTTTTTCTTTTATAGAGGTACAAGAGTTATTTAGAGGAATTAAATGACCCCGAACTGGTAAAGAAGAACTCCAAGAAACATTATAGATTGTCAACCTTCTTTCAGTACACATGTAATTTGTTTCTTTCTGGTCCTGGAGCTGGCTACCCTATCTTCAGAAGGATACTTGCTGAATATGCTTGTGTAAGTATCTTGTTGTATCTTGTTGAACCCATTATAAATTCGTTTTTGATTCACCTAATTTCTTTTTCCTTTAGATATCTCTTTCAGAGTGGCCAGATAGTGCGCATTTGCGCCATTTTGGTCTTTTTTAGGCTTTTACGCATTAATTTTTTTCAAATCGGCGCATTGTTTTTGGGGAAAATCGTTCATTCGATGTATTTTCGTTAGAAAAATGGAGCTTTCGGCGTATTCTCACTTTTTGATGGCGCAACTTTAAACCAAACATTTGGCAACACGGATCTCTTTGGTCAGTCAGCTTGATTTGGAACGCTTGTAAAGCAGTCGTTTTTCGGAAAATAATCACATTATTCGGATTTGATCATAATAGTTGTAAAAATATTATTGATGTGATGCATTAGAATTGTGGATTACAGTTCTACATATCAGGCAAAATACAGTCGTGTTTAAAGTCTCTTTAGACTCTGTTGGAACCATTATATAGTTTACAGATTTTTGAGGAACATATTTTGTTAGCCCTTTGACGAAGGGGATTATTTAAAACAGTTAAATTGCTAGAATTTGTGGAAGAAATTGCAAAAAAACATGGGATTTATTTAGGGGGGAGGGGTATCCCAAAGCTCTCCAGATACGTTTTTGATAGAATGAATATGACTAATTATGATTAATTACTGAAAATATATTAGTAATAATTATATTATACGTAATCATGATAATGATGATTTATAATTATTACAACTTAAGTTTCATCTACAATAAATCAAGGAATTCAAAGTGCCAATAAAATGCTTTGTCTAATATACGACTAATTTTATAATTCATGTTGACGTAAAGTCAAGTTCAGAATAAAAGAAAACTTCAAACCAAAATTTTAAAATGGTCGATGTCTTTTGATTCAATTAGCTATTAAAGCTGGAGTATAAAATTGGTTTTTCTGGAAGAATAAGCAAAAGATGCAGCCTATATGCAATTTTCACTGCGAATAGATAATTGCAAAAAAAACTCAAAATAATATATACAAACGAAACATTGATTTTTCTAAGTTACATCTTTTTTTATGAAGAAGGCTTATTCTAGATTTATATTTAATGAATATAAGTGTTTTCAAGTTGTTCAGAAATGCTCGAGTTCGTCTTTTTGTCGGAAAAGACCAGCTCCCATGACGAACTCTTGTTGCACTGGCTTTTCAAATATTCCTGTCTTTAACTGAAGTATGCGGGTAAGTAACTGCAGAGGCCAAGGGTAGTTCACTGAAAATTATATTCTGCCCATCTCATGTACACCTTTTGCACCTGCACCCGGAAATCTCGTCATTCAGCTTCTAAGAGAAAATACGCATTTCCTGAAAATGAACTAATATCTTGGTGATGAACAGCTTGAAAGCAAACGAATGCTCAGGTTGCATCAGAGAAAATTAGATCATTGAAAGTGGCACCTCACCAGTTTAATGCGGCTTTCATTGAATGCGTCTGGATCTTTAGGATTGAATGGTACTTCAGGGTTGATCCACCATGGAATGCACTTAGTAAAACAAATTACAGGATTTATATGTAATATATTACCATTTTATGATATTAATTAAAAAAAAAATTCTACAAAAGTTTTTCAAAGAAAAGTAAAGAGGTTCATTAAGCCAAAAATGAGCAGAAATAAAGTCAAATAATCTTCCAAGTGTAAAACTACCACAAATGACTATCAATAAAAAATGAAACTCAAAACGAACAGAAATTACAATAAACAGCCGAGTCAAACCCAAAACGAGCAAAAATTATCATGCGTAGGGCCGATAACCCCCATGCCTTCTCAAGACCAAAACATAATTTGCGCTTTACTGAAAACAAAACAAAAAACGAATGACCATGCATTGTCAGTTTAATTGATATATATTGATATTTATTCCTTAAAGTTCTGATAATTTTTTATTTTTGAAAAAAAAAAACATTTAAGACGTATTTTGTTTTCAGTAAAGCGCAAGTTATGTTCTGGTCTTGAGAAAGCATGGGGATTATCGGCCGTACGCCTTAGTACCCTTAGCGTTGTTAGTTACAGTAACTGTAGTGGTATTATTTAAAGTATACACTTACTGCCTTCTGGCTAGTTCAAAATTCCCCTACCCTTAAAGGTCTAACTTAGTAATATAAGTTATTCTTCAGATATTGCTTTGTCACCTCTTTGAAAGTCCACATGATCATAGTTTGTTTTAATTTAGTTCAACATCCTTCTAAATATTCCTTGATATTCCTCACCTTAATACCCTTAGCTTGCGCATTAAAAATAGTTGTAGCAGCATTAGTAGCAATATACGCATAGCACCCATGGTTTCTTCAACATCCCCTTCAACACACGCTTAAAGTTTCAGCTTAATACCATCAACTGCTTCTGAAGCATTTCTGATGCGTGTGCTCGACAACCTCTGTGGGCATAGTATTGTTTGAATTATTTCCATACAGTTTCTATATATCCCAAATTTTTCTCCTTAATATCCTTAGTTTTAATAGTAGTAGTAGTAGCAGCAATAGAATTAATTGTAATAGCTTAAGATTTAGTGGCAGTAATTAGAAGTAGTAATAGTAACAGTAGTATGAGTAAAAGCAGTAGCATTAGGATGCAAATATTTTCTTTTGGTTAGTTCAAAATCCCTCACAACAAGCCCTGTTAGTTTCAACTTTACACACCAAACTGTTCCTAAAATATTGCTGTTACACCCTTTTGACAACATGCATACAGACGGCGTGTTGTGATTCATTTTACCTTCCCCCCTCAAAATCCCTTGAAAATTTTACCTTCATACCCTTAGGCATAGTTGTAATAGCAGTCACAGTAGTGGTATTGATATTAGCAGTAATAGTATTGAATACTGGTAGTACTACTAGCAGCAGTAGTATTCATATATTGCCTTTTGGTCAGTAGAACATCCCTTTCATCCATTCCTTGCCGTTTCAACTTAATACAATTAGCCATTGCCAAGACATTGCTAATATGTCCTTTTGATAACCTGTATGTTCATATACTTCTTGGAATTTTCATCTCAATGCTTTTAGCCTTACAAGTAGTTGCAATAGTAGTAGTGGTAGTAGTAGTAAATGTAGCAGTAACAGTAGTACTAGCAATAGTGTGCACATATTGCCTTTTGGTGAGATGATCGTCCCCTTTAAGCATTCTCTGAAAGTTCCAACTTAATACCCAATCAATTCTTGAGGTACGCGATTTTGACAATTTGCATGCACATAACGTCTTTTGATTTAGTTCGAATTTTCCCTCAATACTGTAAATGGTGTAGTCTGGTTGTAGTAGTGGGGTAGTTGTAGTATTGGTAGAATGCAAATATTGCCTTTTTGATCATATCCCTTATCATTTCCTGAATTTTCCAAATTAATATACTCAGTTATTTCTGTGTTACACCCTTTTGACAATCCTTATACACATAAAGTGTTTTGATTTTGTTCAACACTCCCCCCAACATTCTCTGAAAGGCTCACCTGAGTGCTCTTCGTCTTCTTGGAAAGTAAAGTTCAAACATGCGTACCTTTCTCAATAACACATACTATGTGTAAACAATGAACGAATTACCTAGCTTATAGCCCTTGTCCTGAGGACTGTGGGGAAGTTGACATCCCCAAAGACATAATTACTGGACCTTTCAACAACGCTGAACTAAATAGATCTCTTAAAATTTTGATCGGTTATGTTTTGGGGAACAATTGGCTGGGGGGGGGGCTGATTGCCCTTCATTCATTTTTGACTCTTACAAAGGGCACTAAAACTTCCAACTTCCAATCAAATGAGCTCCGTCCGATCCAAAGATTATACGACCGCCCGTTACATAAAAACCTTGTATGCCCCGGGGCATAACTTACAACCCTTGCCCAGGGCTCTGGGGGATGATGTCCACCCTGAAGACATTGTTATATAATTTTTGGACTATTGGTAACAAAATGGCTATCTCACAATTTCAATTGAATGCGTTTTGGGAAAAGAGGATGTCAGGGGGGGGCGCTAGTTGCTCTCCGTCATGTTTGACTCTTAAAAGAGTACTAGAACTATACATTTCCAATCAAATCAGCCTCTTCTAAAGTTCACATGATCACCCCTTCAATAAAAACCTTATATGCCCATGGGGCTTAACTTACAACCCTTACCCCCTGACTTTGGGGGATTCTGTCAACCCCAAAGCCCTTATTCTATGGTCTTTGGACTATTTTTGAACAAATGGCTATCTCAAAATTTCTATCGGATGCAATTGTGGAAAATACAACGGAGGGAGGGTGACTCCACTCCGATCACTTTGACTTATAACAAGGGCACTAGAACATCTGATTTCCAATCAAATGAGCCCATTCTGGAGTTTTTGCGACCACCCTTTCCATAAAAACCTCATATGCCCTCGGGGCATAACTTACAACCCTTGCGTTGAGAACTGTGAAGGAGGGGTTGTCATCCTCAAACACATAATTTCCAGACCTTTCAACTACGTTGAACAAAGTGGCTATCTCATAATTTTGATTAGATTGTTTTGGGAATTGATGGATGGGGGCTGCTTGTTGCCCTTCAATCACTTTTGACTATTAAAAAGGGTACTAGCCCTTTCAATTTCTAACCGAATGAGCCTTTTCCGAAGTTTTTACGACAAAAAATTGCCGTCTAAAAAATTCTCTCAGATGCATTTCGGGAAAATACAAGGAGTGAGGGGGGAGCATCAACCCTCCGATGACTCTGAATCTTCAAAAGGGCACTAGAACTTCTGATTACCGATCCAACGAACCCCCTCCAAAGTTTATACAATCACCCTTTCTATATAAACCTTATATTCCCCCTGGCCGTAACCCTTGCGCTGAGAACTGTGGGGGAGGTGTTGTCATCCTCAAACACATAATTTACAGACCTTTCAACTACGTTGAACAAAGTGGCTATCTCATAATTTTGATTAGATTGTTTTGGGAATTGATGGGTGGGGGGTGCTTGTTGCCCTTCAATCACTTTTGACTATTAAAAAGGGTACTAGCCCTTTCAATTTCTAATCGAATGAGCCTTTTCCGAAGCTTTTACGACAAAAAATGGCCATCTAAAAAATTCTCTCTGATGCATTTCGGGAAAATACAAGGAGTGGGGGGGGGAGTATCAACCCTCCGATGACTGAATCTTTAAAAGGGCACTAGAACTCCTGATTACCGATCCAACGAACCCCCTCCAAAGTTTATACGATCACCCTGTCTATATAAACCTTATATTCCCCCTGGCAGTAACTTACAACCCTTGCCCTGAGGGCTGTGGGGGGGGGGGTCATCCTCAGAGAAATAATTTCCGGACCTTTCAACTACGTTGAACAAAATGGCTATCTCAAAATTTTGATTCGATGCGTTTGGGGAAATGATGGGCGTGGGAGAGGGTTAGTTGCCCTCCAATCACTTTCGAGTATTAAAAAGAGCACTAGCCCTTTCAATTTCCAGTCGAAAGAGCCCTTTTTGAAGTTTCTACGACAACTCCTTCGATACGAAGTGCCCTGGTTTAAAACAAACCAAAAAAAAAAAAAATAATGCATTGTGCCCACATCCCTCTTTACTTAGGCAGTGCTATTGCGCTGCCTATGATTGCAAAGAAGTTTCATTGGACCTTTCTGAAAATACTTGGCAAGCATAAGTTTTAGTTATGTCAGGACTACTTGATATTGGAATTGCTCTTTTGATAACTACGGATGATTGTCTACTTGAACCAGGCTGGCAAGAAGTCTTAATGGCGAAAGTATATTATACATAATAAAATGAAATAACATTATATCATATATATCGTTATCTATATTAAAATGAAATAAAAAAGTTAAATTATATATCTTCCTCGTTTTCTCTTACTTTCTCTTTCTGCTTTTCAAATATAATCACTCAATTACTACATCCCCTCATTTGGCTTTAGTCTAAGAAGCAGCATGTGCGGAGGTGTTTATCGAAATTATTGGAGAGCCAAAAAGAGTCAAAATGTGGAACCATGGCCTTCAAGGTTTTAGGAAAAGGCGGTAAGGGTCTACAGGCGTGGCTGTAAGTGCAACGGTTTGAGGGGAAGTGGTTCAAACCCAGCTCTCACAAATGACAGTTGAGTAAAAAGAAACTGTTGTTTTAAGGCATTGATAGGTCTTGGTTTTATTTACTTTTAGATCTTTGACTGTGAAACGTCAACAAATTTGGACCGTTTTTCTACTGTTCCAGTCGCTCTCATTTCTGCAATTGCTTCCTCTTGCCATACAGATTTGTTTTGTAGTTTGTGTAAACTTTTAAATGGGTAAGAATACTTTTGTTTATCTTCTTTTTTAGCTTTTTTTTAGATTCTTTGGAATGAGTCTGCTTTTACGTAAACCTATCAACTGCATTCTCCATGAGAATTTTCTACTTTACCCCTGTATAGCATGGATGGAGAAACAAATAAGAACCAACGCAATCAAGCTACTATTACTAACAACTCATTGGATCACCAAGCCGCCTGAAGCCAACACAGCTACGCACGCTCCTCCTCTATCCCGGTCTATTCAAAGCCTCCTTCTTTATACCCTCCCAGGAAGTTCCCATTTCCCTTAAATCTTTCTTTATGACATCTTTCCACCCCTTCGCGGACGATCTTCTTTCCGTTTAGCCCTTGACGGTTGGCCAAAAAATTCAATTTTTGGCAATCTGTCATCATTCTTCCGCAGAACGTACCCAAGCCATCTCAACCTTTCTCTCATTATAGCCCTTAAAAGCGGGATAGAACAGCATTTTTTGTACAGTCTGATGTTTGGAATACTGACGGTCAGCCTGTTACCCAGAATAATCCGTAGGCAATTTCTCTGGAAAACATCTAGCTAATCTTCATCCGCTTTTCGCAGCGCCCATGCTTCAGAACCATATTTGACCGCTGCCACCACTGTAGCTTCCAATATTCTAATCTTGGTTTGCAGACTTATCATCCTATTCTTCCAAACTTTTTTCCACTGTAAAAAAAAACAATCCGAGCCTTGGTTATTCTACTTTTAACATCTTCACTGCTTTTTTAACAACCCACCGTCTTTACTAATAATACTACCAAAGTAAGTAAAGCTGTCCACCTCATCAATCTTTTTGTTACCCAACGTAACCTTTTCATCTTCACTTATTCCTAGCCTTAGTGACTTAGTTTTCTTAACATTAATGTTTAAACCTATTTTAGCACCCTGAACCCGCAAAACTCTTAAAGTTCATTCATTTTGCTCACACTTTCATCTAGGATACTTAAATCATCAGCATAATCTCAGTCCACGAAAGGTTTTCCTCCCCTTTTGATTACGTGTTCTCCCATTGCCTTTCCTGTGCTCCTTAAGACAAAGTCCATCAAAATGATTCATATAAAGGGGGATGGAACACAACGCTGCTTAACTCCTGATCTAATATGAAACCAGCTGCAAACCTCATTTCCTACCTTAACCGCAGCAGTGTTATTCTCGTACTTAGCACTAATCACTTTAATGTATTTATCTGGTATACCATACAAGGATAAGACCTTTGCTAAATCTCTTGTATCAACAGAATTTAACGCTTGCTCATAATCTATAAAACTGAGAACCAAAGGTATTTGATAACTTAATCACTTCCCAATTATTAACCTATGAGTGAAAATTTGGTCGACACATCTTCTAACCCTTCTAAAATCGCACTGTTCTTCTCTTATCACTTTGTCTACAGCATCTCTCAGTCTAAATAGTATTATATTACTAAGTAATTTGCTACCTACAGAGACCAGGTTAATGCCTCGTTAATTACCACACTTGCTCTTATCACCTTTCTTATACAGTGGTTTAATTAGGGTTTCCCTAAAATTGCTAGGTACTTCCCCTTTTCCAAAAATCATATTCATAATCTTCAGTAACTTATTTCTAACCTCAGAGCCACCATAGTTAAGAAACTCTTTTACCACAGCATCAAAACCTGGGCCTTATTATTTTTTAATCCTTTTAGAACTTACGCTAATTCTTCCTCACAAAACAATTCTTCCTTCACATCCAAGGTATCACAAACTTTTTCATTTTCCTCTATATCTTTTTCTGCGACTACGATCGCTAGGATCTTCACTTTTAACATCAATAACAGCACTCCTACACACCCTAGTATCTTGTATTGGTCCTGCCAGTCCTCGGTTTACAATAACACAATCAATAAGATTCGCTGTCTTACTATCACGTGGATACCAGGTTAACTTGTGGGCTATTTTATGACCAAACACTGTATTGGTTATAAAGAGATTGTTATACCTACAAAATTGCAGCAGTCTGTAGCCATTACTGTTTTCCTTTCCTACACCAAATTTACCTAGGCTTGTATACCATCTGTCTCTTATCTCTACCGACCTGGGTGCTAAAACCTCCTAATAAAAACACCATATTTCTACATGGGATCCTGTTTATTCGCTCCTGTAACTGTAAGTAAAACTCATCTCAGTCACCAGTATCTCCGTCAGTCGGTTTTTGCAGAGGCTGTTGACCATAGATCTGGACTTTATTTTACATACTATATAGTTTATAATTTGTATAATATATAATTTTTATAAAATATTTAAAATAAAATATATAAATTATAACAATATATATAAAGTTATAGAAAAACAATCAAATATATACAATAACTAAAATAAAAATTCAGGGTGATGTAGAAGTTACGCCTTTTTTGCTGACTCGAGACTGATCGAACTGGGGAACTAAACTATCTGAAATGAATCTCTTTACAGTAAATTCCATTTGGGTTCTACTAGAGTTATATACACTGAAATAGGATATATATTAATAATATCAATATATAAAAATAGTTAAACAATATGTATAAAGTTATAGAAAACAATAAAATATATACAATAACTAAACTAAAAATTTAGGGTGATGTAGAAGTAACGCCTTTTTTGCTGACTCGAGACTGATCTAACTGGGGAACTAAAATATTTGAAATGAATCTCTTTACAGTATATACTATTTGGGTTATACTAGAGCTATATACGCTGAATTAGGAAATATATAATTAATAAGAATTTATAAAAATATTTAAACAATATATATAAAGTTATAGAAAAATAATAACATATATACAATAACTAAACTAAAAATTCAGGGTGATGTAGTTTCATTTAAATTCCGTTACAATAAATTCCATTTGGGTTCTACTAGAGCTATATACTCTGAATTAGGAAATATATAAATAATAAAAATATGTATAAATAGTTAAGTAATATATATAAAGTTATAGAAAAACAATAACATATATACAATAACTAAACTAAAAATTCAGGGTGATGTAGAAGTAACACCTTTTTTGCTGGCTCGAGACTAATAGAACTGGGGAACTAAAATATTTGAAATGAATCTCTTCACAGCAAATTCCTTTTAGGTTGTACTAGAGCTATATATTCTGAATAAGGAAATGTGATAAAAATTTATATCACTCACAGTCTTTGTGTACTCATCTTTTGTATTGAAACTGTTTTCAAAGAAAAGTAAAGAGCGATATCTAAAATTAAAATGAGCAAAAATAAAGCACATGATAAGTCTAACCTAAGACGAACAGAAGTTACTCTGAATAAATAAATAAAATCTGAACGAATAGAAAATAAACTCAACAGTCAAGTCAAATTTGAGAAAAACGGATTGTTCCAGAAATTAAAATTGTTCTTTAACTTTGACGCCATGGAGCTGAGAAACCAGAAAAGGCAGTGCTTTCAAAATTTCACCTACCACACTCCATTGTGATTTTCTATCAAACGGTATCCCATATGATAGCCGCCTATTTCATGGACTTTAACCGTTTTAACATTGAAATTTCGACGAAATAAAACTGATCTTCACGTAAGAATCATGGAGGCTGGAAAATATCTGACAATAATTTAGTGTATAAAACTGCTCTATTTGTGAAGAATTTTACAAAGAAGCGACAAAACATTTTATGTGACAGTAATGCTGATTGCATTCGCGAATTTTGTCTAAAATGTTGTAATAGAGGCACAATAAAACTCTTGAGCTAACACCTGTATATCTTAGTGCTATCGATGTAAAAACTTTTCAAAGAAAAGTAAAGAGCGATATCCAAAATTAAAATGAGCAAAAACAAAGCTTATAATAAGTCTAACCTAAGACAAACAGAAGTTACTCTGAATAAATAAATAAAATCTGAACGAATAGAAAATAAACTCAACAGTCAAGTCAAATTTGAGAAAAACGGGATTGTTCCAGAAATTAAAATTGTTCTTTAACTTTGACGCCATGGAGCTGAGAAACCAGAAAAGGCAGTGCTTTCAAAATTAACCCTACCTCACTCCATTGTGATTTTCTATCAAACGGTTTCCCATATGATAGCCGCCGATTTCATGGACTTTAACCGTTTTAACCTTGAAATTTTGTATGTTTGGACATCCTCTCGACTAGGGGTACATGCTTCTTAAGTGTCAAGTCGAGTGGACAAAAAACAAATTTTTGTATATTTGCGCACTTTTGGGAACATTAATTTTGCATTAAAGTCTCCTTCGCTCAAAGTATATGAATTGAAAGTATTTTCTGTGAGATCACTCCTTTGGATCTGAGCTGATTGAAAATGCTCCAAATGCAGTTACTCAAACAAATAAACGTTTACATAGGGTAAGTCCATTAAAATTAAAACTCACGTATTTATACAAAACAAAATAATAACTTCCGGTTCATTCACTAGATTTTTCTGAGAGAGGTCAATAACAGAGTTCATTCAAAGTCTTGAGATGTAAATTTCCTTCTTTAACACTGTCTAAATGTAAAATAAATTTCCAATGAATGTGGCAAATTCTTCTCTGTCTTCTAATTGTAAAACAAATGTTGAATTTATGGTTGTATACATGATTGGTCTCATCTCCCCATATATACGACGCATAGAAAGGCAGTGTGGTTTGGGAAAAGGAGGCCTAATTTAAGGTATTACGTGGAAAATGTCTCCAGTTACCTCTTTTGGTATAAGTTAAAGAATATGGCAATTGGACTTTACAGTCCCTATTGGTGGTAGCTGATCTCCGTTTCATGGCCTTTCAGCCAGGAAGTGCAATGGGGGGAGGGTGTCTTTTTGGTGTAGGCTCATCTAAAATAATCCAATCTCTGTAACTTCTTTTACTCTGAGCTGATTGAAGGTAGCACAAGTTCGGTTGATGCTTTTGGTCTAGACTGATTTAAAATGTTCCAAGTCTTGTAGCTCATTTTGGTGCGACCTGATTATAAACCGCTCAAGCACAATAGACCTTTTTGTCTCGGCTGTTAGTTTCCTGCCTTCTAAGTTTCAGGCAGAACGAAAAGCCAGCATTTGGTCATGTACTAACGCTTATTTCGCCAAATTACTTCCTGATGCCAAGTCCTTGCTTGACAGAAAATTGACTTTTTAGGCTTGAATCATTCTGATCAACACTCAGGCTGAAAAGCCACACTCCCAGATTGAAAATTCTTCCATGATTCTGGTTCAAACGAGGTGCAAAATTCTCAATTTTAATGCTAAATGCTAACCGTGAACTTATGCAATTTGCATAATTCAGGGTTCTTGTCCATGGGGTAAGCAAAATAGCTATGACGAAACGGTAGTGCAATGTCATTAAGGGTATAAGGGGCTGCCCAGGGACACCTGGAGTATAAGGGTTATGGGGATCATGGGTGGAATTTGTACCATCAGACATCCTTACGTCAATTTCCTGCAAGATTTCAGTTTTAGCAAGCTGTGGCGTGCCTACCTTTTCCACTAAAATTTATCTGTGAAGAATGGGCCACCTATATAATTTTGAGTCCTTCCCCATAGAGCTGTGTGAACCATGTCCCCGCATATTACTGTTAAAGATTTTTTTCTCAAGGAGTAATCTTTTTTTCTTAGCTGAGCATTACAGCATGATCAATTGCAGTTATTGATATAAGTTGTGAAGAAAAAAATTTATTCCCTGATCGAATGACGGGCAATTAACCATAAACTAGAATGAATTAAACAGGAAAGCACATAGTAAAGTTTTATTTGAAACCAAGAGCCAGGAGCTGGCCAGCAAAATGTTTTGTAGTCGTGTGAGATCTCACGTAACGCGGAGCATAAAGGGTTTGGGTGTCATATCTACAATCTCAGTTAGAAATTTAACTTTCTGCTTAAAAGCTAAAAAAAAAGAAAGGACAGTAAGTTAAATTAGAAACAAGGATTCCTTTTACGGAGGTCATGACCCATGACCCTTCCTTGATTGGCACTGTATTCGGAAGGCCGTATGAAACATTTCTTGTAAAGTTTTGACTGTTTTCCGCGTCGTTCACCCTCCCAATCTTCATAGGATTGAGATAGCAAAGCCGTTCAGAGTATGACCGCTCTTTAGGACAGATTATGAGCACTGATCACAGTATTTAATTCAAGATTTGTACGAGATTTGCTTTTTTTGCTCAAAGTCTTTGAATGAAAAAGAAATAATGCTTGTATATATAGTTTTATTTGTTCAGGTGCACACATTTCTCTAACTGGAGTCTTTAGCAAGTATTGTAAAAAAAACAAATTGTATTGGAAGGGAGAACGGGAATAAGAATCCCAGAATATTGCTCTAAAAAAAAAACCTCCTCCTTGGCAAGTAATTTAGAAGAATGACAGCTTTAAACAAACTTTTTATATGTTCTTGGCCTGCTTCCACCGATTAACCACCCCCTATGGCTTGTGCATACGAGCATTTGTGAACACAAGTTACCAATAAAAGATGTTGCTTTTTCTTTCTTTTATCCTTTAGGTATTTTGCGGTGTTATCCGAGTCCTCAGATGCGTCATTCCAAGAATCTTTGAGAGAAATTCAATCAGTACTTAAAGGGCTCTTCCTTCCTAAGGTAATAATCTTTCTCACTCTCCCTCTCTCCCTACATATATATATAT
>JAQQPU010004966.1:19080-37362 GCA_029168905.1 Artemia sp. Kazakhstan ARC1039
TATATATATATATATGCTCAGGCGGCTTTGTGCTGTGAAGACATGTTAGTTGTTGTAGGGCTGTCATAGACACTGCGTCCACAGCTTTGTATTATGTTTTGTCTAAATGAAACTATTGATAATGAGGTCCATAAAATATTACACTCTCCTCGTGTTTTGAAAATTATTAAGTTAAACAGTTTGACCGTAGTTGTCAATTTTCAAACATGTCTTAAAGCTGGATGTTTTTTTTTTGTTTTTTTTTTTCTCTTTCTCTTTCGTAGACACTAATAGTTTTGTATACGCAGTGCCTATTTATTACTCTTGTACCTTTGCATCTCTTGTTGTGTTCCTATGTGTATGGTTGTTCTAAGTGTTGGGTAGCTATTGTAAAAGAATGTAAAGATGGTTTATTTTTTATTAATATTTTAAATTTCTCCCTCTTTATCTGTTTAAGTTATTTTTTGTCAGAAAGATTTTTCCAAAAGTACCAAAGACTGACCAATGGAGCTCTAAAAGTATGTTTATAATTGCTATTAATTATTTTTGTGACTACATGTTAAGGGTCAAGGGAAAAGTAGTTAAACGTAAAAGAAGAATGAAATAAATTCATCAATTTTTTTTTCAGAGTGAAATCTATAAGTCGCGAGCCTCTCTGGTCACGGCTAGAGCCATATTGTTTTGTTTTATTTATTCCACCTGCATACGCAACAAATTCATTTTTAACATTGCTCATCGTTATTTCCCGCTTCTGTTTCTCACACTAGCATAAAAATGGTTTTGTGTTGCTACTCTATTAGAAACAATTATGGGAGTAGTCGATGGTTTCTTTCGAAACTCGGATGGTTAAGCTTAACTTGATTAAAATGTGCTAAAAGTGTGTTCCATAAATGCAATAGCCCGCTTAAATCTTTTTATGTGGGGCTATCTCCTTCCGCCAGAATTGTGCTGGGAATGATTATGGTCCTTCAGCCTCGTTCCAACTGAGGTTTCCGCCTAATATAAGCCACTAAAACAGCTTTAGTAAAAATATACCTATCACATGATATTTTGTTCTTTATTTTTTTGCTTCTCTTTTAATAGTAGCCACACCTCCGAGTAGTAAGAAAAATGTATTTCGTATAAAATTAGGGCTGAAATTTGGGATCTGCGAACTAGCTGAGTTGTGTTTTCGGGTGAAACAAAATTAAGATAGTACGAACTGAATCAAACTAAATGACCAGAAGGTGAGAGAAGAGCGAAAGTGAATCTTGTCGTTTTTCCAACAAGTTGGTTTTACTGGTAGAACTTTTAGTGAAATCCCATTCTAGGTTCTGGTGGGGTTTCTCCTTTTCTGAACCAATGTAAATTTTCTTATGTAAGTTGCTCATCATGTAAAAATCCACTAGTGTTTAAATTGACTCTTGATTTTCCATGATCGGTTTAGCATAAACTGAATTCCCACTCAACAGGCTGGTCGTGAATGCCGCCAACACGAGTACTTGTTGTGTATTCAAAACTGTTTCATTTTTAAAATTATTTGCCACTATCCTCAAATTTTATGCTTGTAATAAAATTTTATGCTTGTAATTGTAAGCTTGATTAAATTGCTTAAATTTCTTTGTAATTTTTTCACTCAATAGCTTTAAGATAGAATAAAAATTCTGCTCGGTTTGACTAGATTTCTGTAGAAACTCTTTGTTGCAGAATTTTTTAATTCTTGATAATTTACCCAACCTTATTTACTTTGAAATTTCCGAATGTCAGCTGGTGATAGGCATCTAAAATATTTTACTTAAGACAGGTTCAAAGCCAATTTCGAAGTCCCTCTGCGATACTCATCGACGAACCATCCACGCTTGGCCAAACAGTCCAGAAAATTTTCAAAGGGTTATGCCTAAAGTCCAGTTCTGAATTGCAAGTTTGACAAGGAGAGTCTGTATCATATTCGCCGCAGAAACTGTCTACTGCTGTGGAAATAAAAGCTGTTGAGAAAATTTTTACATTCTAAGCCGAACTTTGCCTTACAAAGTCCGACTATTAGGAAGGAAATTGAATTAGGAACGTCACTGTCGCTGATGGTTCAATAAGAGAGAACTTACAAAAAGAAAGAGTATTAATATTAAATCCAAAATTTAACAAAAAATGTTTTGAAATCTTCAAGTTCGAATAAGAAAGATACCCCTCCAGACCAGTATTTTCCTTACGGTGAATACTTTGACAACAAAGCTTTTGAGCGTATCAGTCATTTATAGAGGCTTGCTCAAACAGATCTCCGTAACTAAAGTCTTAAGAGCATGGATAATCTAGTTACGGCTGTTGAGAACTAAGAATTAGCCATCTTAAATCAGTAGATAAGAAACAGGATGGGAATGTTATCTCGTGTCTATAAGGTATCAATCATTCATTCTCCAATCATTCATCCTTATCAATCATTCTCCAACTGCTAAACGTGTTTAGTGTCAACGAACCAAGACCACAGGTCCAGTCCAAAACCTGATTGTCTCTTGGGCCGTCGTGAAAATCAGTGATAACCTTGAAAAGGCTAAAAGTCCCTTCTAGAAGAAAAGGATACAGATGCACTTAATCCTTATCCATGTCTTAAAAATCCAGATGTAGAATTATTTCATCTTTATCTTAAACACACTTATCTGTTTTAAACCAACTAAATACTGAATTACAGATAAATGTCCACAAATTATTTTCCAGTTTCTTTCAACTGGAAATAGGGGCTGGAAATATTTATCCAAGAAATTGGAGCCAATTTTATTAGCAAAAGCCAACTGAGTCCTGGAAAACAAAACCCATTTTCACAGATTGTTCAGATCCCTAAAATTTTAGCAGTAAGAAAACTTTCATTTTGGAGCAGAATTTGATTTGTATGAACTTGAAAGCATTGAAAGGAATTTGATCGAGGAATGCTAAGTGAAAGAAGACAAAAAAAAAGCGTTTGATATTTGTGTCGGGCTTCAAGTGAAAATTGAATTTCAAGCTAACTCAAACCTTTTATTGGACCTAGTCAAAGATCAATTGTTCCTCTGTTTAATGCGTCCAAAGAATGTTTTCCTTGATTGATGTCGAGACTTAAAAATTTTGTGTTGATATTGACGCGTCCCTTCCACTCAATGGTCGCCGCACAATCTCAGTTTTCAATCGAATATTTTACCTCTGCTACTTAGTCTAATAGAGATCTTGTATCTGAGTTAAGATATTAGTTTCAGTTTTTCTCTGGAAGGAGAACTTCTTGTAGTTGTTTATCAAAATCTTCCTGAATCTAAAATATGTTTTTATTTACATTTTTCTTTTGAAATTCAATTGGCCAAATGGCATCAAAGTCAACGACTAGTTAAAGCGCTTCATGATGAGGTTAGGGCTAACCACACCCTGTGCAGGTGCAACCTTATTAGTCCCTGCCCATTTTTCCTGTAGAACTGCAACTGAAGGTTGGTTTAATAGTACGAATTGTTCTTTGTTTGTTAATAATCTCTGTCTCGAAGGAATCCTTCTCGAGGAAAGAAATGTGACATTATTATCAAACTAACTTGGATTTTAACTATATATGGATATTCCTACTGTCGGAGCAGAACAAGTGTGCTGGGCCCTGACCAAGATATTTTTTGTAAAATATTACGAAAAAGTTACATTTTGGTGGGTTGGAACATGACGAATATTTTCTATACCTTAGGCAAGTAGTAGTAGCATAAGTTTTTTTTATTTCTTGGCCGAACTACTATGTCCTGCTTTTCTCTTTTTCTCTTGCAGAGTACTGATAAAACTACTATAAGGGTATAGTTTTAATGTATCTCGAGAACTTTTCCAACCTATCTGCTTAGTTTAATTTCAAGTTTTCCTATTCACAGACTCCCAGAAATCTAACAAAGAGGATATGTCTTTTCCCTGTTATTGCAGCATATGCCACGAAACACAACTTGAGTTTCAAAGAATCTTGTCTGAAGATTGATGATTCACCGGTAAGCTTAGTTCCTTCAATCGTTTTTAAAAGCCATAAAATAAGTTTGTATATTTTAAAAGTAATTTCAACAGAGGATCTTATTAAATAAAAAATGTTGTCTGTTTATAGGTCAAGTTCGTGTGCGGATGATGAATGTTTGTAAAATTTTCAGACTAGTTTGCTATCCATATTTGATTTTAAAAAACATGTTTTACTATTATTGCATAAACCGTTCAGAGGCCAAATTGGCCAAGTCCTTTAAACAAGCTGCAGAAAAAAATCAAAAAGAAGATTCATTGCCAGTTTGAATTTGATGCTCCAGACATCTGATTGAAAAAAATAATCCCTGTTTTTGGATATTTTCTTGGTGTCCTTGACAATGAAGAAGATTGTAAAATGTATTATAGGGCAATATTTGCAGCAGTTTGTTTAATAATGATTGTGTTTATTTATCAAAAAGCAATGCCTAGAGACTAGAAACTCTAAGGTAACTTGTTCCTAAAAGAAATTATTTAGTGCCTGTCGACAAAACAATTTTTTGAGTTTTTTTATATTAATCATGAATGCTTGGAGATTATCCCTGTTTATGTAAAACTTTAGGAATCGGTAAAGTTTTCTTATACAATAACCTTCAAAATTAAAGAGTGCTATTAGCCCTATCAGCTTCTCGAATGTTCATTTATTCGGTGATGGGCATGAGCTGTGCTATAATTAAAAAAAAAATACGCTGAATAAAATAAAATTAGTACGCCAAATAAAAGTAAAGGCGAATGTACCACCATGCAGAACGACTGCCGTGGAATTATTATCCGGTCGTGCCGTATATTGGCACTAATAACTTTTTAAAAGGTCGGACCAAAGAGTGTGGGAAACTCACAAGAGTAGAAACTGGTGCCAGTATCGACCAATGAAAACCACCAACGCCTCTTTTTGCATTTTTTGCCTTTTTTAGTGTGTTAATAATGATTTAAAATTAGTTTAATTGGCAGATGTAGTGTAATAATAATTGTCTGATCTCGGTTTCTGAAAAAATAACATTGTTATTAAGCTTATAAAATGCTAAAAAAAAAAAACGCCAAACACTGGACGGTGTCGGTGCTTCTTTTGAAGACAGTAGCGCCAGTTTCTACAATTATAAGTTGCTTATATTAATCCTAACACACCAACGCCATTCTTGACTTGTTAGTGTGTGATTTTATCAGATTAACGTCTAATGAAAGTCAGTAGAACTTTGATGTCTACTGACTTTCAGTTTTAAAGATCCAAGTTTCAAAAATAATTTTGTGTAAATATATGGGTCTTTGGAATAGGGCTTTTTTTCTCCGTGTTAAGCTTTATCTTCCCTGCGCATGTTCTGATATTTTACTTTTCTGCAGTCCTACGTGTTAATGTTCCATGGTTTGGTGACAGTTTTGGCATTATTCAATGGCTGAGATTCAGCTTCTCTCGTCTACCGACCAATATATTTTTGGATTTGCTTTGCGTTTGTTTTTAAATTTAAAAACGCGTCTAAAGTACCCAAAAATAGGAACACGTCCGTTTTTTTTTTTAGCTAGTTCCAATCGTTTTCTAAGAAAATTTCTAAGTAATATCATAATTCCGGCTCAGTAGATTAATAGATTTGCAACTAATCAATCTGGTGCTGGAAGTATCTAGTCCTTTTGGTACAAGTTATAGCTGTAGGCTTGTCAGAAAATCGCGTATTTCACTGGGATCTCAACTCTATGCCACCTAGATCTGATACGCACTTTAAATTTCTTCCTTCACTTCTACGTACAATTTTCTCCATTGGAAGAACATATCCTTGAACTTTCTCATTCATTTTCTATATGCATTTTTTTTTTCGTGTATGTTTAGCGTGTATGTTCCTGGAAATTTAAGAACAACCAGTTCGCGCAAATTTTAATGTTAGCTAGAACTTCTTTTGATTTCAACAAGCTCGTAATAACGTAAAGGTATAGCTCGTAATTAGTGATTTGCAATTGTAATTCACCTTATAATAGATGCAGAAAAGGATTATGCTCTCACGCATTGGAGTTTCTGGAATACGTGTTTAATCTCCAATTTGTGTTCGTATTGCGAGATAGTGTGTTTAGTTAAACGTAATTGCGTGCCGTAGTGAGTCAAACAGGAAAACGTGCTTATTTCTATCTGTAAATTTTTTTCATCTTTTCAGGATTTACTGCTCCCCGTTCTCGAAGAAGAAGCACCTTCTATCTATAAGCTCATGATTAGTATCTATCTGAGCTCTAAGTAAATTACCATGAAAATAAATACCGTGTTAAAACAAACTAGCTGGGTTCATTATTTGAGTTGTTTTGCTTTTCCTCATTTGTTTTCGTTTTGTACTGATTACTTTATAAATACATTTTAACAAGGAAATTTTTATTAACAGAACACGTTATTAACAAACCTTCCCTAAAAATCAAAACTTGCCCGTAAGGGAGGTAGAAGAAAAAAATCACTGATTAAAAAAAAAAGAAAAAATAACCTTGCCATCGACAGCACTGAACACCAAAATAATCAATAAATTTCATTCTTTACCTCTGGAAACTGTAAATAACACTACTGAGTCTGTATGAAATACTAGACAATGTTCAGAGTACTTTTTTGTTTAAGCTATACGGAAGAAAGGATATCTTTAAAGAAAAAGTGCATCTTTGTGGGATAAGGTAAAAAAAACGAAAAAATAATCGGATCATGTACAACTATGATAGTCTCATGAGTAGAGTTGCTTAATACAGTCTGTATTTTGAAGAAGCCCCGATTCTTAATGCATGGCTACAGAAAAAAAAAACAATAAAACAAAAAACAAATCAAAGACTGGTTTTACTTATTATGAATAAGTTCTCCAATAGATCCTTCAATTATTACAATTGATTTCCGAAACTGCGCAAGAAGCTGAGCTCTGACCAATCAGTCCTCAGAACAATATCAGGGGGAGACCCCCTTTACTGTTTATTTTCAATGTTTAGGATAACTTAGTGCAACTCTTCTCAGACGTACTTGGGATCAAACAGTACACGATGATGAACGGTAAGTAAAAGCAACCTTTGTTGATGGTAACTTAAACTCTTAATGAATTAATTTAAAAAAAAACTTCTGAAAAGAAGTTTTTAAAGAAAAGTAAAGGCCATATGAAACTTAAGATCAGAAGAAATCTAAACCTACAATAACTCAAATTCAAAACAACCAGAAATTACTCTTAAAGAATAAATGAAACCAAAAACGAACAGAAATTAAATAAAGATTCATAGAAAAAACATACAACAGGTACTAATATAGATGAATAAATAAATCTAAAAACGAGTAAAGCTTAAGTTGAATATGCAAATCCAGCTTGAAACGAACACAAATCTCTGCAAAGAAGAGTTTGTGTTTTGCCTCCTTTTGGTTCACTGTAAAAGTCTAAAACCCACTGCGTCAAGACAAGACAAAACAAGATCTTTTATTGACAAAAATACCTGACAAATAAATTTCTAAACTGGTTGACTGAGAGCAGGGCTCGATGTGTCGGCCATAAACAAATATAAGAAAACGCCGAAATAACAAATACAGGATGTCAATAAAAAAAAGAAACATACAAGGTAGGAGATAACAGAGGAGGCCACCCCAGCGCGAGAACACCACAACATAATTCATACTAATATCTATTATTCATCAATCCCAACATCCAGACAAAGAAACATTTTTGAAATATGTTTTTTTTAAAGAAAATCGGCTCTTGAAGCTTGAAAAGATTTTGACTAAATTAAGTTTATTTACAATATGAGGAATCTGGTATCTAATTGAGAATCTAGCTCTTTCTGATTTAATTGGAGGAAGACGGTACTTTTTGGAGCGGACGTGGTGGGCAGGAGAAATGGGAGTCTCAATTATACCCAAATTATGGAAATAATTTGTTGAAGATTGAATATCGTAATACCACATTGCTGTATGCAGGTCTTTCAGTTGTTTAAGATTAAGTATATTGAGAAAAACATATGAAGTTTGGGTTTCCGAGAGAATTTGAAGCCTCAATGGGCGATGAACAAAAGAACCCAGAATTCTAATTGCCTTATTTTGAATTATCTGAAGAGGTTGCAGATGGACCTTAAATATGCTGAGATAGATTACAGGGCAATGATTTAGATATAATTCAATTAGAGAATGGTATAAAATTTTAAGGCTGGAAAAAGGAAACACATGTATCAATCTATGAAGACAACCTAAGTTATGGGCAAGTTTCAATCTCAAATAATCAGAATGCTTACGGAAGGATAAAAGCTCATCGAGAATAATCCCAAGGTAACGAAATGAATTTACTTTTTTTTATCCTACTTTGATTTACAATTAACTCTTCTATGGTAATTTTATTTACTGTCCGCTGTGACCGCCCAAAAACCATGAATTCAGTTTTAGAAAAATTTGGAGCTAGGTAGTTAAGTGCAAACCATCTATTCAAAGATTTCATTGCTATCACCACTTTCTCAACCAACAAAGATGGGGTTTTAGCTTTTACTGTCACTGCTGTATCATCTGCAAAAATTACTGCTAATCTACTATCTTGGGATAAACACTTCGGAAGGTCATTTATATAAATAAAAATAGTAATGGTCCTAGTACTCATCCCTGGAGGACTCCAATATCACCAATAACTATATAACTTGACAGGTGCCCATTTGTCTGTACCTGAATTTTTCGACCATGCAGGTAAGATTTTATTAGATCTAGGCCTTTACCTCTAATACCTGTGTTATTAATTTTCTCCAGCAAAATTTCGTGGTTTAGGGTATCAAATGCTTTTTTCATATCATAGAAAAGAGTAGACACATGATTATCATCATTTTGTGAATCATTAATCTATAAAATTAGCGCATCAATAGCTTGTTCAGTAGAATTTGGCGCTTTACTGAAAACTATATATGTCTTGAACAATCTTGAAAAGCACGAATAAAATCAAACTGAATGTTTGATATATAGTGCTATTAATTTTTGAAAGATCATTAGTTCAAGTTTTTATTTCACTGTAATTTTATTTTCATTTTCAAGGCTGCAATAACTGGAAAAGAAAATATTTGTAATATAATTCGTTTTCAGTGAAACACCAATGACGTAGTAGGCTTTAGACTTTTACAGTTAGGGAAGGGGCAGTATCCAAACTTTTGTTTGTAGTGAAGCTATATTTGTCTTTAACAGTCTGGAAAGAACTAATAAAATTAAACTAAATATTAATAGATAATGAAAATAATTGTTGTAAGCTAATCACTTCAAAATTTAATTTTTATGTTTATTTTCAATGTTCTAATAAGTACAAAAGAAAATATTTCTAATATAATTCGTTTTCAGTAAAGCGCCAATGACACAGTAGGTTTTAGACTTTTACAGTGAAAGAAGTAGGCAAAACCCAAACTCTTCTTCGCAGAGATTTTTGTTCGTTTCAAGCTGTATTTGCATATTCAATTTAAATATCACTTGTTTAAGATTTATTTAGTCATTTATATTAGTAACTATTGAAAGATCTTAAGCCAAACTGGCCAGCCATGACAAAAAAAAAACAACAAAGAGAAAAATCTCAGTGAAAAAAAAAACAACAAACGAGACTGTGGCCAGGGGAGAGAAAAGAAAAGAAAAATGCAAAACAACGCGGATATTTCGCCTTTATCTCTGGTGTTCTGTATCTTAAGTTACTCTGGTGTTCTCACTGAAGTAACTTGGTTGTTTTTTTATCTTGTTCCTCTTGCGTTTCTTTCGTGCTGAAGACGCCTTGTTTGGATACAGGCGAAATATCCGCGTTGTTTTGCATTTTTCGTTTCTTTTCTCTCCTCCACTGGCCGCAGTCTTTTTTTTTTTTTTTTTTTTTTTTTTTTTTTTTTTTTTTTTTTTTTTCTCACTGAGATTTTTCTCTTTGTTGGTTTTTTTTTATTAGTAGCTATTTTTTTTTTATATATGATTTGTATATATATTCTTTCGTTTGGGGTTTCATTTATGTTTTCAATAGCACAATATTTATGTTCGTTTTAAGCTTGATTTGCATATTCAACTTAAGCTTTGCTCGTTTTGAGATTTATTTATTCGTTTACATTAGTATCTGTTGTATGTTTTTTTCTATGAATCTTCATTTAATTTCTGTTCGTTTTATGTTTCATGTATTCTTTAATAGTAATTTCAGGTTGTTTTGAGTTTGAGTTATTGTAGGTTTCTATTTCTTCCGATCTTAAGTTTCATATGGTCTTTATTTTTCTTTAGAAAACTTCTTTTTTAGACATTGTTTTTAATTAATTTCTGTACGTTTTTTTCTAAAGTTTCAAGTTTTTCAAAATTTCCTATTTTAAAACTTTTTTTTATTCCAAAATAAATTAACATGTTTTGTTAAGAACTAATAAATTAAACTGAATATTGGATATATAATGATATTAATTTCTAAAAGCTCACCACCTGAAGATTTGGTTTCACCCAGGCCGGATTTAAAGCTTTGACGCCTCTAGGCTCAAGCATTTCCGCCGCTCCGTTTATGCAAGATTTTCGGGGAAATCCCCAAAACTTAGGGAATAATGAAAGCCGCAGGTCCTAATGGGCCTATTGGTAAATCCTGGTCAGGTTTCACTGCAATTTTCATTTTATTTTCACTGTTGTAATAAGAACAAAAGAAAATATTTGTAATATAATTCCTTTTAATAAAGCGTCAAATACGCAGTAGGCCTTATACTTTTACCGTTGGAGAAACAGGCAGTAACCATGCTCTTGTTTGCAGTGAAGACACCATTAAGTAGAAGTACATAATTCCTACTCCCTGAAAACAACCGCGGTCTAACAACCAATCCAAATTCTCACTTGTGTTTGAGTTCTATTCTCTCAATTATTATAATAAAAAAAACGGCAAAACTAATTTTGCAGAACCTTGTAGCCACTTAAGGAAGAGAATAATAATTATAAGTAAGAGAATGATACTTCTACCGTTAGGGAAACGGGCAGCAGTCATACTCTTGTTTGTAGTGAAGACACCATTCATTAGAAGGACATAACCCCTACTCCCTGAAGACGACCTCGGTCTAACAACCAATCCTTAATCCAATTCTCACTGGTCTTTGAATTCTGTTCTCCCAATTATTATAATCAAAAGAAAGGTAAACTACATATTTTTTAGAACTTTGTAGCCACTTAAGTAAGAGAAAGATAATTCTAAGTAAGAGAATTGGTTATTTAAGTAAGAGAATGGTTTACCATTTACCATTTGAGAAACGGGCAGTAGCCATGCTCTTGTTTGTAGTGAAGACACCGTTCATTAGAAGTACATAATCCTAATTCTTTCGGAAAGAATTGGGGAAAAAACTTTCGGAGATTTTTTTTAATTAATTTATGTTTATTTTCTGATTGCAAAAAAGTTTCAGGTTTTTAAAAACTTCATATTTCAAAATGATTTTTTTTTCAACATCAAAGTAAAGAAAGAATCAAAGCTAACAAGATATCAAAGTAACAATAAGCAACTTCCACAACTTACAGCCCTTGCACCGTAAATCAAAGTTACCACGTAAATCACTAAATCCAAGTATTAAAGTAAACTAAGTGTCAAAGTGAACATAATTAAGTTCCGTAAGTCAGAGCCATTTCCCCAGGGCTGGGGGGGGGGGGGGATCAACCCCGGAAGCAGAGTTATTTAACCTTCGAATTATTTTGAACGAAATGGCTATCTCCAATTTTAGAGCGGGTCCCCTTTGGGAAAGTGGGGCGTGGGCTAGTTGACTATTGATAGCTTTTGACTCTTAAAAAACTAGAAGTGTCAATTTCCGATCGAATGAGCTCCCTCCAAAGTTAATACGCCACCCCTTCTACGAAACCTTGTATTCTAATAATGGGCAACTTACATAAGTTACAATCCTTGCCCCGGGGGGGGGGGGGGTAGGGAAGCTTTCTCAACCCCTAAGTTATGTAATTTGAATTTTGTACTATTTTGAACAAAATGGCTATTTCAAAAATTTGATAAGATGCATTTGGAGAAAAAAGACCCAAGGGGGGGGGGCGAAGGGCTTGTAAATTTTTGATCACTTTCGATTATTAAAAAGTATTTCTCAACCCATAATTTATAGTAATTTGAATTTTGGCATAATTTGAACAAAATGGCTATTTCAAAAGTTTTTTCGGATGTATTTGAGGGAAAAGGCGTGGGGGGGGGGGTAGATACCCTCCGATCATTTCTGATGACTTAAAAAGATAACTGGAACTTTCAATTTCCAATCAAACAAGCCATTTCTGAAGTCTATACGACCACCCTTTTCATAAAAACCTTATGCGCATCCAGTGCATAACTTAAAACACTTGCTCCCGGGGTTGGGGGGTTGTGTCGACGCCCGATTTTTTTTTTTTTTAAGTTTTGAACTACTTAAAAAAAATAGCTACTCAAAATTGTATCGGATGGGTTTGATGAAAAAGGGCTGGGGGAGGGGCTAGTTGCCCTCGGATCTCCTTTAACTCTTTAAAATGTGAACTAGAACTTTCAGTTTCCAATCACTTCAGAGAGTCCTCTCTAAAGTTTATACGAGCATCCTTTCCAGAAAAAAACTATATATGCTTTACGGGCATAACTTACAACGCCTGCCCTCGGGCCGGGGGGGGTTGTATTGACACCGGAGTTTTTGTTCTTTGAACTGTTTTTAACAAAATGGCTATGTCAAATTTTTATTGAATGTATTTCGGAGAAAAGGGGTGTGGGGGGCTAGTTGTGCTCTGATATCTGTAGGTTCTTAAAAACTGTGCTAGAACTTTCAATTTCCAACCAAATGAGCCTTCTCTGAAGTTTGTACGATCATCCCTTCCATAACAACTATATATTATCATCATTGTTATTTATTATAAAATCCGTCATACAAAAAAAAGGAAAAGACAGAGCAATAAACGAAAAAAAAAGAAATAAACATAAACATAGCAGTGATAATAAACGTTGTCGGTGACGAACGTTGGAGCTAAGATCTAAATCAGCTCTTAGAACAAAGTACAAAGACAAGAAAGAAAAACTCAATTATACACTGCACTGCAGGTACGTGGCATCTTTTTTCTTTTTTTTACTCCCAAATACTGAACAAACAAGCAATATGAGCATCATTGCATCCAGCCGCAATCGTTAAAAGTAAATCAAAAATATACAGCAGATAATCATACCAAATCGCCCGCTGTTCTTGAAGCCAGATCACTCTCAACAAATTATTCATTTGCTCCGATATACATACATATCAGAAACAAAGAAATTATTCAATGACGGATTTTTTGCATCTTTACTTAAAAGAGTATGCTTAAAAGAATGGATAATTAATAAACAGTTAATTTATTTTGTAATATACGCAATATATTATCAGAGAAAAATTTACACCAAGATTGAGGATAACCAGCGTCACTGAAATTGGACACGTACGAAAAGAGACTAAATCGTCAATCAGTTTGAAAATTACAACAATTACACTAAGCGTGAAAACAAACACTTAAAAAAACACAACAAATAAACCTTAACTACTGGGCCACTGCCGACGACCAAGGATGGTTCAACTTCGTTAAACGGGAATTATGAGCACGATTTGCTTTTCTACAGCTATAATGGGGTCAGCAATGCTGAATTTTCTAATTAGATAAGAGTTGTGGGTCCAAGGGGGAAAACGTAAAAGATATTTTGCGAACCAGAAGAAAACTGAACAAATTTTTGACTTGTCAGATTTTGTGAGCATTTTCCAAAACGGCGGTATGTACAGATAATTTGGTAGGGCGACAGAGTTGAAAAGTTTCGAAAGAAGACGGTGGTTGAAGCATAACATATTCGTTAAAAAGAAGCATATGATAACCCAGCTCTACGTTCAATGTGAGGAATTAATAGTTGTCGCGTGTGCATTATTAACGAACCAATGGGAAGACCGACGTAGGTGGTAGGATCTACTGGCTTTGTCCTCCTATTTTCGAGAGGAATATCCCCAGGCGACGCTTGCTTCCAGTTGAAGAATGCAACTTTGGACTTTCAGCATTGAACTGAAGACCTAGTTTTGCATACTCAGATTGTAGCGTTTTGAATATCTCGCTAATGCGCTGGATAGTGCGGCTCAAGTTCAGAATTTCGTCTGCATAATATACGACAGATAAATCAAGACTGGCAAAGATGAAAGATGTAGGAACAGCTAACTCTGAATCAAGAACTCTATTATTGAAGAGTGAAGGAGAAGAAACAGCACCTCGACGGGTACCTTTTTCGACGTTGAAAAAAAAACATCAGGGGTTGGTGTGAAGACTTGAGAGCCGTCTGCTTTAGCTAATGGTTGAAGTATTTGGCGAACTTTAAGACAAGAAAACATGTCTCGAAGGGCTCTGATATATGAAGGGCTCACTCCTCGTTTTGCTGCATGGAGTAGCATAGCGGCGTGAATGAGAGAATCGAACACTCTACGAACATCGTGCCCGGCTAACACGAGAGTTTCACCTGATGCAGCAGCATCGATCAGTGCGTTCGCGACATCTGACAAAGCGTGGGCATGACCGTGAGGTGGCTGGAATCCAAATTGGTAAGGTGGAACATAGCATTTCAGATTCAGATGGTCAATGAACAGAAGTTCGACAAGCTTACCGAAGATAGTAGCCACCCTTGTAGGGTGGAAAGACGAGCACTGGGTGACGAATTTACCTTTATTTGGAATTGGAGTGAGATCTCCAATCGAGAAAGAAGAAGTTACAACTCCTTGGGTAACAATCATCTTCATCAAAAGAGCAACATGGTTTAACAGCAGCTCGCTTCCATGCAGAATGTGAAGAGCGCTCACTTTATCGATGCCAGACGATTTCTTACGTTTTAGGCGTTGGATTTCTTGCAGTACAGAATCAACCGAACAACAAAATTGTCGGTTAGACAACTAGACAGAAGTTTATCAAGCTTATCTTCATATTCGGACTGTAGGGCGGCATCTGGCGGGAGGAATTCAGCAAAGAAGTATGAATTCTACTCGGAGTCAGGAATAGCTTCAGCAGATAGGCGGGCGCTAGGAAGATCTCTTGATGCATTTCTCCATAAGGAAGGTTGAAACAGAGGAGCTTGCTGGGATGTCTCTTCAACTATCTGGTTCATGTCGATAGATAGTTCTCTTGCAAACTTTCTTTTGGTAGAAAGACGATTGTCACAAACCCAGCCTGAGCGATGATGGTCACACTGGAGCCACAAATGGTACCAAGATTTGGATTTTCTCCAAGCATCTAATAGGCTTGGATTACTGGACTAATGCTTCGTGATACCCCGACGTGTACGTTTAAGAGGTATAGCGGCTTTTTCTGCGCTTCGCAGGGCATGGAAAATTTGTGCAAGATAGATATCTAGTAAAACCCGTATTTCATTTGCATTAGCTTGAGGATTTCTCATGAGCAGCTGGAACAGAACATGAATTTTATGTAAGACAGGATTACTAACTGCTGCGAAAAGATCAGCTTGGATGTTTTTCCAATTCTTGTAAAATTGGGCGTGAGGCTGATGTGGCTGTAGAGTGGGAGTAGACTGAGCTGAAGCACAAGAAATACATGCAGATATTGGAAGGCGGTCTGATGGTTGGAAGTCCTTAACAACGTGAACAAGTGACACTTGGAGATTTGCAGAATAAACTGCATGATCAAGGTTCGATACATGACTTGAATGGTGCATGCAAGTGTTCGGCAAGATCCTACGCCAATCGTCAAAAATACGCAATAACGAAGCATCAGTTAAATTACAGTTAAAATCTCCCATTATAATACAACACTTATCTAACTGGCGAATCTTTAAAAGGCAAAACCCTAGTTTCTCACACGCAGAAGTAAATAAAAATTCCGATCGGTCATTGCGTTAATCTGTCAGGAGATAGATGTTTACAATAACATACTCTTCTACATGGACAGCAAGAAAAAAATTACACGAATAAAAAATACTCGACAGGCACGAAGTCCGAAAGAGCAATGCAATACCACCCAAGGGACGGCCACTGGAAGCGGACCGTTTAGTGGGCATCGAGTAGCTAGCAAAATTATTGTCAATTTTCACGAGACCTAAACTATGACTCATCAAAAAAATTTCTTGCAAGCACAATACGGCACAGTTCGAAAGCAAACCGTTTATCGTGGGATGTTTGACTAAAAGTCCACCATTAATATTCAACAAAAGTACAGCTTGCGCAGTAGTAGACAGATCCATATCATACCGTCGGATTTGTTAGTTCACTGTTGTTATTGGGACACTTTACACTGTAACAAATATGACCGGCAACTTTACATTCTAAACAGAACATTTTTTTCTGAACACGGAGAGGCATTGTTAGAAAGGTGTGATCGCATGATCCACAGAAAGAGCAGAGGGCCCAATTGGAGCACTGCGAGGCCATATGCCCAGTTTTATGACACGAGAAACGTCGCTTTGGGAGATACACAAATGCTTGTGCAGAAAGGTTTTTGTAGCCAACTTTCACAGACACTTTCAAGAACTGATCTAGGTCTAGTTTCGACTCAAAGTAGACCTTGAACACTCGGGACCCTTGAACACTCGGGACTTTCCATACTGTGAAACTCCCACGAAGTCTAGTATGAGATTCGACTTAGTTCTCATTGCGTTCGATCGGTACGCCACTTAAAAGATCAAATATCACTAATAAATCAGATGTATCTTAACCGTGCGTATTCTTATTAATCAAAAATAAAGCCCAAGTTTCTTAAATGATCAATTTTTTTTAAATCAGATGTATCTTAACCGTATGTATCCTTATTAGTCGAAAATAAAACCCAAGTTTGGTAAATGATCAAATATTTTTTAATTAATCAGCTGTATCTTAACCGAGTGTATTCTTATTAGTTAAAAATGAAACTCAAGTTTCTTAAATAATCAAATATTTTTTAATGAATCAGATGTATCTGAACCGAGTGTATTCTTATTAGAAAAATAAAACCCAAGTTTCTTAAATGATCGCTTAGTTATTTTAATAGATCAGATGTGCATTACCCGAGTGTATTCTTATTAACCAAACATAAAACCTAAGTTTCTTAAAGGATTAAATATTTTTAATAAATAAGATGTATCTTAACCGTGTCTATTTTTATTAATCAAAAATAAAACCCAAGTTTCTAAAATGATCAAATGTTTTTTAATAGATCAGCTGTATCTTAACCAAGTGTATTCTTATAAACCAAAATAAAAGTTTCTTAAATGATTTTTTTTTTTTAATAGATCAGATGTATCTTAACCGAATGTATTCTTATTAGTCAAAAATAAAACTCAAGTTTCTTAAATTATCAAATATTATTAATAAACCAGATATATCTTAATCGTGTGCATTCTTATTAATCAAAAATAAACCCAAGTTTCTCAAGTGATCAAATTTTTTTTTAATAAATCAGATGTATCTTAAGCTTGTATATTCTTATTAATCAAAAATAAAACCAAGTTTTTAAATAATGAAATTTCTTTAATGAATCAGATGTATCTTAATCGAGTGTATTCTTATTAGACAAAAATAAAACCCAAATTTTTTTAAATGATCTATTTTTTTTAATAGATCAGATGTAGCTTAACCGGGTGTATTCTTATTAACTGAATATAAAACCCAAGTTTCTAAAAGGATCAAATATTCTTAATAAATCAGGTGTACCTTAATCGTATGTATTTTTATTAATAAAAAATAGAAACTAAGTTTCTTAAATGATCAAATATTTTTAATTGATCAGATGTGTCTTAACCGCGTGTATTCTTATTAATCAAAAATAAAACTTAAGTTTCTTAAATGATCAAATATGTTTTAATAGATCAGCTGTATCTTAACCGAATGTATTCTTATTAATCAAAATAAAACTCAAGTTTCTTAAATGATTGAATATTTTTTAATAGTTCAGATGCATCTTAACCGAGTGCATTCTTATTAAACAAACATAAAACCCAAGTTTCTTAACTTGGCCAAATATTTTCAATAGATCAGATATATCTTAACCAAGTGTATTCTTATTAATCAAAAATAAAACCCAAGTTTCTTAAATGATCAAATATTCTTTAATAGATCAGATGTATCTTAACCATGTATATTCTTATTAGTTCAAAATAAAAGTCAAGTTTCTTGAATGATCAAATATTTTTTAATAATTCAGATGTATCTTAACCGAGTGTATTCTTAATAGTCAGAAATAAAATTCAAGTTTCTTAATTGATCAAATATTTTTAATAGATCAGATGTATCGTAACCGTGTGTATTCTTAATTATAAAAAAATAAAGCCAAGTTTCTTAAATGATCAAATACTTTTTTAATAGATCAGATGTATCTTAACCGAGTGTATTATTATTAACCAAATATAAAACCAAAGTTTCTTAAGTAATCATATATTTGAATTAAACAGGTGTATCTTAATCGTGTGTATGTATTTTTTT